>CAUYSK010061966.1:0-121805 GCA_963575035.1 Avahi laniger | reverse complement strand
CAAGCGATCCTTCTGGCTCAGCCTCCCGAGTAGCTGGGACTACAGGCATGCGCCACCATGCCTGGCTAATTTTTTCTATATATTTTTAGTTGTCCGGTTAATTTCTTTCTATTTCTAGTAGAGATGGGGTCTCGCTCTTGTTCAGGCTGGTTTCGAACTCCTGAGCTCAAACAATCCGCCCACCTCGGCCTCCCAGAGTGCTAGGATAACAGGCGTGAGCCACCACACCCAGCCTTACCATGCTGTTTTGATTAGTGTTGGAGGATAGCTTGAAGTCTGATAAATTGATGCCTCCCAATTTGTTCTTTTTGCTTAAGTTTGCTTTGGCTATACAGGGTCTTCTCTGGTACCATATGAGGTGTAGAATTATTTTTTCTAGATCTACAAAAAATGATGTTGGTATTTTAATAGGGATTGCATTGAATGTGTAGATCACTTTGGGTAGTATAGACATTTTAACAATATTGATTCTGCCAATACATGAGCATGGTATATTTTTCCATCTGTTTACATCCTTAATTTGGAATACTGTATGTCTGTTTTCCATGAAAATAATGAAGTCCAGAGTTGACACTTGGACATGGGACTCATATTCACTTTGCTCCTCCTCCTTCCCATTCTTATTCTCAGCTGCACCCAATTCACCATCACCTTCAACCCAGTATATTGGTAGTATATACCGAAGATCCCAAATATCACCACAGGCTCAGAAGCTGTTGAATGGGGAAATTGAGTCATACTCAAAATAAACTGATTTAAAATAAAAATTAAGAGTATACTGTAAATTTTGTACTTTCTTTTGCTCAGTTTCATTAAATATTTCATGTTTAGAATGTTATCAGTTGTGGAACCATCTATGGACTTCTCTGGGTGATAAAATATTTGTAGAGTTCATGGGAATCTGTGTGCTATTAAAACCAATGAAACACAGGTAGCTCATTATTTCAGTCCTTCAATTTTTATTCTTGCTTCCAACTTTTACTCTTCCAACAGTGCTAAAACATGGAACTAGGTAGATTTATAGCAATTTTGGTAGATGGTTGTTAGACACTGATTTCATATGACTCTGTGCAATAAGACTACATCTCCCTAAACTTGACACTTAGCATGTCCTATATCCTTTAAAAATAAAAATACTTCCGTTGTTCTGTTGGAGTAGATTAGCTTATAAAAATAAAGTGTTGCATCTTTATATGTTTTTCAAATGTCCAACTTAAAAAAATAAAATGACACTTTCTTTTCTAGCAGCTAGGTAAAATTTCTTAACTATTAACCTCTGGTACTTTAAACAATGTTAAAACAGCCTTTAAAAGAAGACATCAATTAATTGAGGAACAATTTTAAAGTAATCTTTTCCAAGTTTCAGTTTTTAAATCCTAAAGGACTACATAGTCCTTTCTCATTTAGGTTCATAAAAATGTCAGTTATCAAATTTGATATTAGAAAACAAGATGCCTCACATCCTCTGTGGAATAAAGCACACTTTAAATGCAATTAGAACATTATGACCATTCTTCCTCAATTTTTCCCATTTGTAATATTTCTCCCAAGCATATAAACCTGACAAATTTCCTCTCATTGCTCATGTGACCACTTTTTGCATCAGATACATTTAATTTTGTAGGTTAAGTATTTAGAACCAGTGAAGTAAGAGGAAAGTTGCATATAATGTGTTTCATTGCCATCAGTCTCATTCTAGCTAGCTGATATTCCAGGCATGTTCTTTTTTCTCTGTATAATTTTATACTTTTGTAGTGCTTAAAATTTACAATCTGTATTAATCAGATCTTTACAATAATCTTATCAGGGAAAGAAAGGTAGTGTGTGTGTATGTCTGTGTGTGTGTATATATATATATATACACACACACATATATATGTGCGTGTGTGTGTGTGTGTGTAAAAATATTTAGTCATTCCCTCAGTACTTATGAGGGATTGGTTCTAGAACCCCTCTGGACACCAAAATGAATGGATACTTGAGTCCCTCAAAAATGGTGTACTGGTATATAAACTATGCATATCTTTCCATATACTTTAAATCATCTCTAGATTATTACAATATTTAATACAATATAAATGCTATGTAAATAGTTGTTATACTATTACATGTTGCATGTTTTAAAAAGATGTGTATCATTTTTCATTGTTCTATTGTTATTTATTACTTTCTTCAAATATTTATGATCTATAGTTGGTTGACTTCACAGATTTAAACCTTCAGATACTGAGGACCTACTGTATACACAGAATTTACATTTGTGGTGCACATATATTTTTGTTTACTTCCCTTAAGATGAGGAGGTGAGGATGACCACACAACAGTCTCATGGGAAGTTAGCTGGTCTGAGGAGATGCTGGGAGAACAAAAAGGGCTTCTGAACATTATGACCCAAGCACTTCCCACTGCTCTGGCTTGAATAATGTTAATAAATGCTATCTTTCATGTACAAAATATATACATAATAAATGCTATCTTTCATATACAGAGGAAGTCAAAGTTGGTACTACTGATGTTGGCTAGCTTGGTAGGGAAGGTATTCAGGTACAGAATAGAGGATCACACCACAGAGCTACGTTGATGAGGCTCCAGCTAAGTGGTTCATTCAATTAGCTATCATTTCCAGATCTTTGATGTTCCCAAGCCTAGGAATTTGTAAGATGACTGACAGTGGATTAAAAACGAAGTATGTAAGACTTCTTCTTGGCAAAGCTGGTCTTATCCAGTTTATGTTTTGGTTTAGCAACAGAAACAATGGCTTTCACAATTTAGGCACCCACAAGTAAAATTTCAATTTAAGTCACTTTAAGTATAAACCATGGAGTTATAAATTCTTGGGGGAATTAATTATTGATTCAGTTTTAATACTACAGTATTGCAGTGCACAATAGGTAATTCTGAGAAGTTGCTGTGATAAAATATTGCAGATAATTAAAGCGATTCAATATCAAATTCTGTACAACAAAATTACCTTCTATTTTGTACGTGCATATGTTAATGCCAAATAGCATTTATATTGTGTAATCTACCTTAGATGCTTTTTTGTTTTTAACATGATACTGTTGTTTCAAGGTTCAATAAATAAATTCACTAATTACCATTACAAATTGATTACAACATTGAACAAGAGATAGCACTTTCATTGTACAAATCATAGGCTTATGCCACTGTGCAGACAAAAATCACTTAGCATGAAAGCCTGAGGTGGATCATAGATAGTAACATAGATTCCTACCAAGTAGAAATCTAGTTGATAGTGATTTTTATGAGTTCATCTTTAAAAAGTGATCTCGCTGAATAACAGCTCAATATTTCTTAAAAGAAAGGTAAATCTAGAAAGCTGTCCACAATTTTTGATCCTATACTACTAGTTCCACTTATCCGGTCCATTTATTTTCATGCTGAACGTAAGGTTAGAAAGCATATTGGGATATGTTACAGGACCTGAGATCGGGGACAAATTTGTAATGGGAGTGTGGATGTAGAAAAATACTTCTAGCATAAATGGGAGTTTTCATTTGATCTGCCTAGAGTTCTTCGGAGGATGCACAAGAACTCAGCAGGTGTAGCCCTGCCCTCTAGTGGATGTGGGTGCGAGAAGACATCGGCTCAATGTCTGCTCTGTCTGGCTTACTAAGGCTAATTAAAACCAATCATCCATTAAAAAGCAGTTATTAGGGGTCTGGGTGATGTACCGAGCAAGTGAAAGGTTCACGTGGGAAAAGACATAGCCAGTGGCCAAAAAAGTGCCCGTTCTTTGGCTTCAATCAGTGGACGATTGGTGTCTAGTTGCTGTTCCAGCCTCTCCCAGGTTCCTTAACTCTTGAAGCAAATGAAAAAGATGTTTTCCCTCGAGCTCTCTGAGGCTGAACCTTGCCCTCAAATTACACACAGGAACTGAAGCACACCCCTTACTGGGGCAGAATTTGGGGAAGTCGCCCTGCGATGATCGCCTCTCGCAAGAAATGTGAAGTAGCCAGAGCTGGGGTTTGCAAGTGGGTGTGCGAAACTCGGGAGGCTGCTCACGGTGCCCCAGGAGCGCTGGCGCCTGTCTGTGCTCGTCCCCTCCATCGACCGCCCTCGCGTTGCCCGCCGAGATTGTGACGGCCGCCCTGACGGGAGGGGCTTCCCCTGTGGACTTCGTAGAGAGCACGCAAACGCCTCGGGGACAGCGGCCATGACTGTGTCGGTCCGCTTGGTCCGACCCCGCGGCCGCCTCATGGGAATGAGTGGCCAACGCGGGGCAAGGCTGGAGGTTAGACCCTCGCGCCCGGCGGGTGCGTAAAAGCGGACCGGTACCATCGCGAGGGTCAGCGAGGGACCGCCACAGGGCAGGCAAGGACGGGTCGGACAGCCAACCCGGCACGACCTCCTACCGGATTGCTCAGTTCCGAAACTGCGCCCATGCCGGGGCGAAGGCTCTACCTTCATTTCATTTCCGCCTTCCCCGCCCGTGAGTGCGAATGCGCCTGCGCGCGCGCCTCTCGCAGCGGAAGTAGTAGCGACAAAGCTCGGTGCACGGCCGGCCCGGAGTGTGGGGCGCGCCGGGGCTGCGGGCGGCGGGGAGGGGCGGAGCGCAGGAGCCGGAGGCGGGAGCAGACCGGTGCGGTCGCGCCGAGTCTAACCGGCCGGGCCGAGCGTGACGGCCCCCTCACCTCCTCTCCTTTCCCCTCCCTCCCCGCCCGCCCTCCTGCTCACTACTTCTCAGGACGCGAGCAGGCTCCCGCCTTGCGCCGCGGCCCCGCAAGCAGCTCCTTTTCGCCCGAGGCGCGCGGGGCGCCCCCGCGAGCCCCGCGGGTGAGTCCCCGCAGCCTGGAGGAGGGGCGAGTCTGGATCTTTGAGAGGGTACCTGTAGTACCTCTTGCCCCCGTTTCCAGAAACTTCCACGTCCTGAAGGAAGGGGGCGTCCGGGGATACCCCGGCTGGGGGTTGTCTCTAGGGCGCCGCCCGGCTGGCGTGAGCTGGGGACGTTTCGGGTAGCCGAGAGGGCGGGCGCAGGTTTTGGGGGCTCCCGAGGTGGCGGCTGGGCGGGGGACTCCCTTACCCTTTCTCTCGTCAGCGCCGCTTCTCCTGGTTTCTCTTGCAGATGCTGCTGCTAGGGGTGGTGGGAGCAGCCTTGGGACGCGTGGCCGGGAACGGGGGTGACAGCCTGGGATTCCGGGGGCTTCTCCTCCTTGTCCTCCTCTCCTCTCTATTTCCAGTGTGGCTGTGGCTGACACTAAAGACTTTGTAGCCATCAACCAGAGTGCAGTTTCGATGGAAAATGAAGGTAAAGGCCCCTGGCAGACGGGTTGCAACGCGGAGTTGAGGGTGTGGTGGTTTGTTTTTAAGTTGTCTTTTTTCCACCTTTTTATTTTATTTTGCATATGAGATGTCCAAGGATTTGCTTGCTTAGGGTATCCAGCTTTTATTTTGGTCACATGGGGAATTTCGGGGATTAAGGTTCTGTGGGTGACTGAGCTTGATTCTGCTTTTCTGAGAATTCCTGCTTTCTTTAGCTTAGGAGATGGAAGGGAAGTTTTCATTTCAGATAGCATCCATGCGTTTGAAATGAAAGCTATTATTTGAAAGGAATCACCCGAGGGGAAGTGAAAAAGGGGGGCAAGGGGATGGACTGCTTCTCTGTATATTTTCATATCAAGCCTTCATATGGTGTGAGACTAGATCTATAATTTATAAAAAACAATGATTTTTAATTATCTCTAGCTTTGGGGAAAAAAAGCTCATTGTTTTTCAGTTCACAAAAAACACCTCTGAATTTAATGAAATATTTTGAAGTCATTTTCTTTCCTAAAGTTCTACCTTATTTCAGAACATCATTTAGGAGGTTGACAGTGAAACCTGTTTGTCCACTGTACACTTTGAACGCCTTATGTTGTCATTCACATGTTACTTGATTCCTTTGTCCTCATTAAAATATTTAATGCTTTTTCTACACAGCACTGATTTATTTTTTAAAACTGAACAACTGAATAAATGATTTTTTTTTCCCTCCTGAAATAATCACACTTATTCTTTGGACTGACTTATGACTTGTGTGCAATCATCTTTTTTTTCCCTAGCTTTAACCAGGCTGCAAGATGTGATAAAAGATTCTTAACAAATTACAGTTTTTAAAATCTATATCTGGTACAAAGGAGCTGCAGTTGGGCTTGCTGGCTGCTTCTAATTTTTTTTTCCCCATTGTTGAGAATGTAAGCTTGCTACATTTAAGGATTAGTAATTTTAAAGTAGATGTTTCTTATAGATGCAGTAATCTGTTTTGCAATCTGAGACTTCGGGGATATGGAGGAAATATGAGAGACATGATTATATTTTCCAGTTTTACTCTAGATGGATAATTGGTGGAAGACATTTTCTAAAATGCAAAACTGTAACTGCAGAGGAGTTATGCTGTCTAATTGGGTCTCGAGAAACATTTGAAAGCAGTAATGTTTTTGTTTGGTGGTATGGAAAATCACTTTTCTGAACCTTTTTCCTCTCTTAGTTTATAGATCTGGGAAAGGCAAATCCATTCTGCATGAAACAAAATTAAATGCTTTCATATACCTCTAAAACTTAATGGATGTTTGTGAACTTATTTTCAAAATGTTACCAGATTTAAGAGAGTAGCCTAAAGGAGATGGATTCTTAAATGTTGCTTTTGTTTTTTGATCTCTGAGAAAGAAGAGCACGAGTAATAATACTGATTCTCATTATCTCCTGCAGCGGGAGGGGGTGGTTGTGTTTGATTGTGTCTGTATTTTATGGCCAAATATGAATGATGTGGCTTCAAAGTAAAAAATTACACAATTCTTAAAAACTTGTGAGCTTTTCTGTCTCGTTATTCTTGACCATTAAGAGACCGTTTTTGCCAATTTCTAACTACCATGACATGTTTTTTCCTTTTTTCATATTTAAACATTTTTAAGAAGAACCTGTATATGGCTTAGAAATTTTCAACAGTCTTTGATCGTCTTAAAATACATGAGTTGATATCTATGTCTTTTTATAGTTCACTTGCCTTTTTATGTATCCTCCTTTGACATGATATAGTATTAATAGTTTAGAGGTGTGAAACAAAATGGATTCAAGCCTTGTCTTGAGTCACATCTCTTGAACTACTTAAAGCTGTGTGATTTTAGGCAAATTATTTGACCTTTTTGAGCCTCTATTTTCTTATCTATAAATTGGAATTGATAATGTTTAGTTTACAGAGTTGAGAGGATTAAATGAAAAACCCTGTATAAATTCTCTTGAGGTGGAGGAAGGCTAGAGTTTAAGAACTTGGGTTGTGGAGCCAGGCAACCTGATTTGAATGCTGGATTCCCACTTACCATTACTTGGCTTTATGCAAATTATTAAAGCATTCTGTGCTTCAGTTTCTTCATCTATAAAATAAGGATAATCATAGAACCTACCTTATAAAGTTGTTGTAAACGTTTAGAACAGTATCTGGCATATAGTAAGTGCTCAATAAATGTTAATTGTAAATAGCCTAGCCCTATGATGCATGCTAATGTGCCAGCTGGCATTACTATGTTGTCATGAAAGTTGAATGTTGGAAAGGGGATACTGGCCAAAATTTTCTGTTTGAAGTTGTCATTGTTAAGGGATAGGAAGAGTTAAGTAAGGAATTTTCTGTAGTGTTAGTGCTTTAAGCCTATACAAAACGTTAGAGCTCTATCAGGAAGCCAGGGGCCAGAATGGAAAGAGACTGGCTTGGATTTGAATCCTGCCAGGTAATTTTTTCCTTGAATAAAAATCTATTAATAACAAGTTACTATGCTTCTAAGCTTTTTTAACTTACAAATCTTCTCATCTGTAAATGAGATAATGCCCTCTTGGGTGATTCCTGTGAGTAACAAATGAAGCCTGGTATGCAAAGTGGCCAGAACAATGGTTGACACACAGTTAGCTTGCAAGATTATTTGAATGATGCTATTCTTCCCCAGTAACAGAGAATTTTCCAGTAGGTATGCAGATAATTTATAGCTCTAGGTGTGAACAGTGTAGAATTGATAGTTGCTCCCTAGAGCATCAGCATGCAGGTTCTTAGGTAGCCTGCCAAGTTTACTATGGTTTTGGGAGGAGAAAATGGCTTCATCCATGTGGTTCCCTTCAGCAGTGGTGGTATTTTCTTTGGCACTTAAGTTTCAATTCTTCTGGACCTTTTTTTCAGGGCCCACTTAAATTTTCTCAGCAAAGCTTGACCAGTTTTTTTAGCTGTAGATTCCAGCATGCTCCATGAATACTTCATGCCAATCACTAGGAACATTTGGAGTGTAAATTTCTTGGAATTTCAGGGACTGCCCCTGGATATCCATTTGTGAGTTAGGATTTTATTCACACTATTTAGAATTCCTTTTTACATGTTTATCACAAATATAAACATAAACCGCTTAGGAATCTGAAATGTACAATTAAATGGCTCTTTTCTGATTTTTAAAAATTGTTTTCATGTGTAAAGGGCTAGCTTACTAGACAGTTCTAGGTGGAGAATTTTGTAAATAGTTTCTCTTTCCCATCAGTGGAATAAATTTGGCTTTTCCTATTAAAATGTAAATTTAATGCACATGAAACTAATATAACCTTAAATTTTTGACTAGAAAATATATAGAAAAGTAATTCAGACATGGTTAATTTAAGATTGTAGGCAAAGCTTATAGGTCTGGGAAGTAATCCCCCCAGTCTCTTTTGGCTGACATTTGAAAATTAAAGTATTTGTATTTACACTTTACTTTTTAAAATAGTCTTATTCAATTTTGAATTGTTAATCATCTAGGAATGTCTCAGGAAAAGATTGTATTAGGATAGTTGGAGAAGCTATGAGGAGAAAGATGATTCCTTTTCTGTATTATATTCCTTTTATGGGAAATAGGAAATCAGGTTATACAAATATCTTTTTAGTTGTGGAAAATGTAGTTTATTTTGTTTGCATGTTTGTTAATAAAATGATATTCTTAATACTCTGGAAAAGAGTTGAAAGAGATTGTGTATGTGACAGCATTTTATAAACTGTAGTAATTTAAGCCAGAGGAATGATGCAGCAGAGATTATTTGTAAGCAGTACCCTTCTGACAATTGAATCTAAATACTTGATTTCTCTTAATGTGTTTATCATTCATTTGAAGTCAGCAGAATTAAGCTATGTTAACTGAAGCATACTGAAACAAAACAGTTTCCTAGGGAACATACCCCTAGGGCCCAAGGCTGATTTTCTTTTGAGATCTTAGTTAACCACGATCTGTTTTACAAGGTTAAATTTTTTTTTTTTTTTAAAGGTGGAAACAATACCATGGTTTGATGGAAAAGTTAGTTTGGGTGAATTTTAAATGACTTCATTGTTACATGTAACATCTTAAAATACCTCAGTTCCAGAGGTCCCCTCACATTTACTTTGTTAAAAAACAAATTCTTTTTTTAATGGTTTTGGGCATCAGTTGTGACAAGATTATCTTTACTCTTCATATGAACAAGTGTTGGTGAAAGGCAGTAAGGTAAAAACTGGTTAGGTGAGTGCTGACGTTAATGTCGCTATTTCATGCAGGAAAGGACTTCTCACAAAAGTTGAGGCTATGGTGATGCACTTCCTCTTGAATGTATATGGCTGGTATTTATATACATTTGCTAATATAGTTGAATCTGGAACAACTTGGGGGTTAGGGGAGCTGACCCCACTGTGCAGTTAAAAATCCACATATAACTTTTGATTCTCTTAAAACTTAACTAATATTAATAATAGCCTACTGTTGACTGGAAGCCTTACTGGTAACATAAACAGTTGATTAGGACATATTTTGTATGTTATATGTATTATATCTTTGTTCTTACAACAGAGTAAGCTACCAAAGAAAATGTTATTAAGAAAATCATAAGGAACAGAAAATATACTTACTATTCATTAAGTGGAAGCGGATCATCATAAAGGTCTTCATCCTTATTGTCTTTGCATTTAGTAGGCTGAGGAGGAGGAAAAGGAAGGGTTGATCTTGCTGTTTCAGGGGTGGCAGACTCCCAAAGTGCTAGGATCACAGGTGTGACCCACTGCACCTGGCCTCCATTTATTTATTTACTTAAAAGAAATAGCCTGGTGAAATTGGAATAGCAGCAGGACTCTAAATACTAAATATATTTGCCACTCTGTTGTTTGATATTCAGCCCTTTATAAAAGAAAAACTCAGATAATAACCAAAGTGGAAATAATTAGGCTGTCACTTATCATACTTTTTTTTGAACATTATATTTTAAAAATGTGAAGTATAAATTAAAAGTTTTGGTTGGATTGTAAATTTCAGAAATTTATCTTGATTATTGTGTTTTGAAGTTAAAAAAGGGTAAAACATTTCCTAAGGACCATTAGTCCAATAAAATTTTATTCTCTGCCTGAGGGTAAGATCAAAATTCAGGTCCTGGTTTTTCTCTCATTTGAAATCAGAATCTTTTTCATTTGTAGTATAAATAAATTTTTCTTTTAATGCTGTGATTTTATTCATACATGTTATATATATATATCTCTTTGTGTACAGTTATTTCTCTAGATTTTGTTTGGCCATCTATTTTAGTGTTTCCCTAGAGGAATGTTTGACTTACTTTCATATGGATTTCTACATCCGCAGGGACAGAAATACTAGTTGCTTCAAGCTTTCTTTGGGAGTCGTATCTTACTTGCTCTGTTGAGTGTCAGTTCTGCATTCCCTTGGAGCAGGCAAAAGAGGTTCATGGCACAAGTGCCAGAAATAGCTTGCAAGTCACTTTGTAATGGCATGCAAACCAAATCTTTGTCCTTTTCTTACTGCTTGTCAGGGCTACTGTCTACTGAGAGTTAACATCTGGCTTATGAAACTCTTCGTGTCTGATCTCAGATGGGAAATTCCAGCTTCCTTCTCCACCCCATAGAAAGAAGATCTGGTCTTTGCAGACTACTCTTTAAGGTCTGCCAGCCCCCTTCCCTAGAAGTTGGTAGTTCAGTTATATCTTGATAAATACCCCTAATTCATGTCAGGGACAGAGAGAGATTAGTTCCTTCTGATTTCTTCTGTTAGAAGAAAAATAAGGGAGATTGGCTTTTATATATATTAGAGTGATGGGAATGGAAAATAGGGATGGATGAAAGAAGTATTTTACTTCTAGGAAAAATGATCAGGACTTGGACAATGACTAGATACAGGGAATGAAGGGGAATGTTGAGTCAGAAATAACTGTAAGATGTCAAGCCGGCATAGGTGGGTGAGTAGAAGTGACATTGTGATTGGAGGAGTAAGCTGATTTGGGCGCTGGCCGAAGACAGTATGTAGAAGGTTGGGCTGTCACAGTGTAAGTCTCATAGGACTGTGCATGGAGAGAGGTTTTAAATCAAACACCAGGGTTCAGAGTGACCTCTTGAGGGCAGAAACCCTCAAGTTGTCCCTTATTCAGCTTCAACAGGGTCTGGGACATTTCCTACTGTTAATTGAACGAAAATAGTGGCTACCTCCCTCTAACTCAGTGTTTCTCATCTAGGGGTGATTTTGCCCTTCCAGGGGACACTTGGCAATGTCTGAGGACATTTTTGGGTCATCACAACTGTGGGGATTCTACTGGCATTCAGTGGATAGAGACCTGGGATGCCGGTAAACATACTGTAATATATAAGATAACACCACTCCTCCCCACGTGTTACTGGTGCCAAGATTGAGAAACAGCGTTCTAACCAACGGCAAGAAAGTTAACTCTGGTCTTGGTTTCCTCACTTGTAAAGAGATGATGACTCCACCTCAGGTTTATTAGGATTGGATAGGGTAGGGTATGTACAAGTACCTGGCATGAAAGGGATCTCAGCAAATGCTGATTTCCCTTTACCTTAGCTGATGAACAGATTTACAGAAATTACCCTCGGTCACTGATGTTTTCATTTCTAATTTCAAGACTTCACATTTTTCTGAGAGATAGATGAGTGGGATGCCTAGGAAACCTATAGTAGCTTTTATAATCTTAATGCTTTCCTCATAGTTTTATCAAATTATGATTTTGATTCTACTTTTGTTTAGGCTTGTAGTATTTCATGATTTACTGTTTATTTACCAGGAGGCAAAACTGTTGAAAGCTCGATTAAAAGTTTTAGCTACTAATCAATGAAATTAAACCCTTAGTTTTACTTTTTAGCCTGTAAATACATTTTAAGTATTATTTATCTATTGCTCTCAGAACTTTTATAATTTGAAAGCAGTTTTACTGTTCTTTGAAGTAAAGATTGAAGTGTTCTGAATTATGTTTAGAAAATGGCAGACTTGTGTCTGTAATGCCCTTTTCCTTTTTATCTGTTTCCAAAATTCCACGTGAGCACCTCCCTATCAGTGTGTAATGTCTGCTTGCATGTACATAGTTGTGTGGCATTCCCATTTTTAGGTAGACACTGGAAATTCTTTGCTGTTAATCTTTCCCTTTTACTTTAATTTTCCCAATCAATAGGATCAAATTAATATAAGTAAAGGTGCTTGAGTTTAGTAAACTGTTTATTAGACTCTTCCTAATCTATCTTTTATTAATTGCAGGTAGAATTTAGAAATAATATTGTGCCTGTTTTTTGTTTTTTTCCTTTTTTTTGAAGTTTTCAGAGATAAGGTCTTGCTCTGTCACCCAGGCTGGAGTGGAGTGGTGCAATCATATAGCTCGCTGTAATCTCAAACTCCTGGGCTCAACTGATACTCTTGAGTAGCTAGGATACAGGTGCACACAACCACACCCAGCTAATTTTTTTATTTTTATTTTTGTAGAGATGGGGTCTTGTTGTGTTTTCCAGGCTGGTTCATTAAATAGTTGGTTTGAAACATTAGCTTTTGAGGGAGACCACTTAAAATGGAAAATAAATAGTAGAGTACATTTTGTGACAGCAAAGAATTTCTTATTCATCTTAAACCTGTGGAATTCAATGTTGGTACCTTTTGATGACACTAAATTGTATCTGACTCTAAACTGCTTTTAAGGGCTTAGTATGGCTCCCCTTTGTCCTTGTAGCCATTTAGGTCAGTAAGCACAGGGTGTACAGGATTCCATGATAATGTCTTTGATTTCATAAGGATTTGGTTTTCTATAGCCTGTAAAATAAGCTCACCAATTAACCACTTTATGAAATGAACGTTGTTGGTTGTACCCAGATACTAGAAGGTATGAAGGAATCTACCATTTGTTTCTGCAGTTGAATCTGGGCTAGTAGCATAGATTCCAGGGAATGTGGTATCTCTAACAAAGGACCACAGTCTTTTTTTTACACTTTTTTTTTTTCTGCAGTATTACTAGTTTACTCATGATTGTGAGTAAATTATGCTATGTCTTGTAACTGGTGAAGTTAATGTGATCACTTGGTTAGTGTGGTATCTGCCAGATTTCCCCATTGTAAAGTTACTTTTTTTCCCTTTGTAATTAATAATGTTAATTTTACCTTTGTAGTATAATAATGAGTAATACTTCCTTTGTAATTAATTCCTTTCTCTAGTGGGGTGGTACTGCAAATAATCATGTGTCTCATACTTTTCATGGGCCAGTTGTTGCATCTATCAGTGCTTATTGCTAGCAGCAGTTACTGGTGTGGTGTTAGCTTACTGATGATTTTCTATTTCCTTCATTCCTACTATATTTATTAATTGGAATTCTATTAAGTACTGTCCCTTTTCCTTAATTTATGAATTATCCAATTATTTACATTGATTCATGGATATTTACTTTATGGGTTAAAATCTTTTATCTATCAATCTATCAATATTTTGTTGCTCAAATCATTCCAGTTTTGGTTATTGAGAGCACTTTGAAATTTGCTCCCGTGTCCTTTCTGCAATGCTCCCATGTTTTGTGAGCACTAATTTGCTTTCTTGCTACCATAAGATGCTCTAGGTGCATCTTGCAGTTTTCCTGCTTGCCATGGAATCAACCATTTTTTTTTTGAAGAAGCTGGTTTGTTTTATTGGAGAATGGTATCTAGAAACCAAGATCTGAGTGCCAGCTGTGCTTCATGCTACTGTGATGTCATTGCTTCTAGGTCCTCTCAGTCGGTAGAGCTAGCAGTATACATATAGTAACATGCATGCACATATTTTTGTTTCCATATGTATCCATCTGTGTATATAAATTAAAAACTGTGAGTGCATACTGATGCTTCCAGTTCCAGTCACCCTCCATAGGATTCATTTTAGTCTTTTCTCTAGTCAAGGCTTTTCCCTTTCCTTGTTACTTCCTTCTCCAAAGGTGAGAAACCTGGTTGTCATCCACAATATAGGGACTGACTTAGTCAATCTGAGTACACACACATGAAAGTAGTTTCAGAATTACTAACCCATTTCCCTGTGAGAAACACATATTTATTATTTATATTTCCTTTTTAAAAAATTTTAATAGATTTAGGGTGTACAAGTTGAATTCCATTACATGTATATATTGTATAGTGGTGAAGTCTGGACTTTTGGTGTACCCATCAACCGAATAATGGAGAAACACATTTTTAAACTAGAGTACAATATTTGTCTTTAGCTTTACAGTACACAGGCAAATTCTGTTTTCTAAATTTTTTTGGCTTGGTTCTTTTCTACCTACCTCTCTGTAGTTGTGTTATTCATTTGTAATAAAATTAGGTTCATTTGTTACTGTTTGTGTGCTATTTTAGGTTTCTCCCACATCCTGTTTGATTTTTAATTATTTCTTTAATCTTTTTGCAGTAATTGGTGACTATATCACTCCTCCATTTATCTGGAAGGAAGATCTGTTTTTAAAAGGACTAGATTTGCTTAAAGTTAGGTACAGCTGTAATTGCTTTGCCTGATAGCAGTTAAGTTGAAAGGAGCTGTGCTTTGGCAGTCATTTTCGTGGGCTTGCTTACTTGGTTCCTTAGTTACAGCTCTCATTTCTACATCTTCTACACTTGGGAATTTGTATTGAAATCAGCCCCCTGACGAAATCTTATTTGTTTTGGATGCGTAATTTTAGACCCAGCATCACCTGTAGGCTGAATACTAATTCTCTTATTCCTGTGATAACTCATGAATTAAATTATTTTGTAGACTTTGTTTTTTACATTTTTTTTGAGATATAATTGAGTTACCATAAAATTCACCATTTTAAAGTGTACAGTTAATCAGTTTTATGTATATTCACAAAGTTGTGTATTGATCTAATTTCAGAACATTTTTGTTACTTCAAAAAGAAACCCCTTACCCATTAGCAGTCACTTCCCATTCTCCCCCGTCCCCAGCCCCTGACAACCACTAATCCATTTGCCTGTTCTGGACATTTCATATAAATGGAATCATACAATATGTGACCTTTTGTGTCTTGCTTCTTTCACTTTACTATAATGTTTTCAAGGCTCATCCGTAATTATAGCATGTGTTAGTAGTACTTCATTTCTTTTATGGCAGAATAATATTCCGTTGTATGAATATGCCATAGTTTGTTTATCCACTTCTCAGTTGATAGACACTTGAATTGTTTCTACTTTTTGGCAACTATAAATAATATTAATACTACTGTGAACATTCATGTACAGACTTTGTGTGTGAACATGTTTTCAGTTCTTTTGGGTGTATACTTAGAAGTACTCAGTCATATGGTAATTCTGTGTTTAATTTATTTAATTGCTGTAGCGGTTGTGCCATTTTTCATTCCCACCAGTCATGTATGAAGATTCTAGTTAATTTCTCCACATCCTCTCTAATACTTTTCTGTTTTCTTCTTTTTTAAAAATTGCCATCCTAGGGGGTATGAAGTGGTTTCACATTGTAGTTTTGATTTGCATTTGCCAAATGACTAATGTTTCAAGCATGTTTTCATATGCTTATTGTCTATATGTATATCTTTGGAGAAATGTCAAATCCTTTGACCTGTCAATGGAAAAAAGACCAAATTCTGTAAAGTAATTTTTAAGAGATTTACTCTGAGCCAAATTTGAGGACCATGACCTGGAGCCACGCCCAAGAGGTCTTGAGCAGTGGACTCACAGAGGTTGGGTTACAGTTTGGTTTTATACATTTTAGGGAGACGGGTTACAGGTGAAGTCATAAATCAGTACGTTGGAGGCATACATTGGTTTGGCCCAAAAAGATGGGCCATCTCGAAGCAGGGGCTTACAGGTTATAGGTGGGTTAAAAGATTCTTTGGCCTGTAATTGGTAAAGACATGAAGCTTTGTCTAAAGGCTTGAAATGTTTTAACATAAGGAGCTCTTTATCAGAGATAAGCCACTGGACATAGATTTGTTGTGTAAATTGAGGACCTGCAGGTTTGTCTTGCATACCCTTAGGCCTGTTAATGGGTTACAAAGGATGTCCCCAAGAAGGGAGCATGATAAGACATGTCTGACCTCCTTCCTCCTGGCAGGCAATTTAGTTTTAGGGTATTCCTTTGGCCACGAGGGGGTCCATTTAGTCAGCCAGTGGAGGGGTGAGCCTTAAAATTTTATTTTAGTTCACAGACCACTTAGTAATTTGTTATCTGCTTTTTTATTGTTGAGTTGTTAAGAGTCCTATACACACACACACACACACACACACACACACACACAGTTTGTTTTTGAGACATACAGTCTCTGTTGCCCCAGGTAGAGTATAGTGGCATCATCGTAGTTCACCTCAACCTCAAACTCCTGTGCTCAAGTGATCCTCTTGCCTCAGCCTCCCAAGTAGCTGGGACTACAGGAGTGTGCCACATGCCCAGCTAATTTTTTCTGGTTTTGGTAGAGATAGAGTCTTGTTCTTGCTCAGGCTGTTGTAGAACTCCTGACCTCAAGGGATCCTTCCACTTTGGCCTCCCAGAGTGCTAGAATTACAGGTGTGAGCCACCACGCCCGGCCTGTTCTTAGATCTTAAATCTGGTCTCGCCATACTAAAATTAGTCCTGAACTTGATTTACTTTGGAATTTTTGGATTATCTGATTAATTAAAATGTAGTATAATAATAAAGAGGGCTTTTAGAGTTAAACATTGGTTCAGTTCCTTGTTATACCACTTACTAGATTTGCTAGTTTCTTTTTATCTTGGGAAAATTACTTTACTACTTTAATCTTTAATTTCCTCATTTGTAAAATAGGAAAAATAATAATGCCTCTATTAAAGGGTTTTCTGAGGGTTATACGAAGTAATAGAAATAAAGTTCTCAGTGTCAGTACTGGCACTCAGCAGCTTAAATTGTAAACCTGCTCTGTACCTCCTCTTCCTTCTCTAACTATTATTACTAGAACTCTTCTACCTATAGTACTTTCTCCAGCTGCGACTGTGGTAACAACTATAAACTACCGGTATGCTAAATAGGAGTTTTAGATTGTTTTTAAACTCAAAGCTTCAAAATAAGATAAATACCACATTTCTTACATATCATAGTTCATCTTTTTAAATGAAAGTGCCCTGAGAAAGTTTCGTAGCTAGACATATTTGTTCTTTAGAGTTTAAGGCTAAAGCCATATAGTTTTATAAGCAAAAATTCATTCAGATTACTGAATTGCTTTTGACCATTTTATGTTCAATAGTACCATTTTGGGGTGTCTTTGATTCATAGGTTAATAAAAAGATTAGAGGTTGAAGCAAGGAATTAAAAACAGATGTGAATTACTGATCAAGGGATATAAACTATATGTTATACAAGTAGTTGTTTAGAAATGAGTAACTTGCTAGACTAAGATTTTGATTGCCCTTCTCTTTTACCTTCCCCAGAGCATACTTTGAGTGTGAGAATATGAGGAACATGAATTTCAATAGAAAGAAGCCCAATTACTCATGAACAAGTATGAGAACTATCCATATATTTTGCATTTGTTACAATGCAGAGGAAATAGAGCATTTAGCACTTAAGTGAAAGCAGTTGCATCACTGAATCTTCTTTGACTCTTAGTTTCTTTGGATGACAGATGGCCCCCCCACCCAAGTCACATCATAGTATAGACCAGGAAAGAAAAGGTTTAAATATGAACTTATTGAGATTAATTCATTCTTAATTATAGGGATAAACAGTTTTTGTTTAGGGACATAGTTGAAATAGTTAAAATTTAGTTGGTTAGCTTAGTTTTTCACTTATCCTTTTGTTTAACAGTTACTGAGTACCAACTATGTGCCAGGCATGGTCAGTGCTGGTTTGTGTGACCCCAAATTCTTGTAGCTATTGAGTTGCAGTGTAGTCGAGGGAAGAAGGCATGTTTGGAGGACCTGCGATAGCTAAGTGGGGGACTAGGGGGTAGAGTGGTTCAGGGTTGCTGAGAGACATCACAGTAAAGCTCATAGAAGCAATGAAGCCTGAAAGCTTAGTAAGGTACAGGATGTGCAGGTTGGACCTGGTCCTTCTCTCATGCATAAATGTACTGTAGGCATTTCAGGCATGGGGACTAGGTGGTAGATCTCCCCCACATAGACCACTTAGAGTAGTGTGGTTTTAGACTTCATATTTCTTTAGCCATTTATTTTTAGCCTAAAGCATTCAGAGTCAGTCTAAATCCAGTTGTCACTAAATAAGTTATGTATCTTAATAATGACAGATTAGCTATCCTTGTATGTGAAGGGCAGCATTATTAGGACATACAGAGCAAAATTTGTGACAGTCAAATATATTTAAGTATTGCTAATAAATAGGATTCCTATGGTCTTCTATTAGGTAGCATTCCTTTTAGAGATACTCATGGAGTGCGAGTGTTTAAAATGAGGTAGGAACTATTTCTTTCTTTCTTTGGGGGATGAACTTACAACGTGATGGAAGGTTAAATTTTTCTTTTTCTTTTTTCTTTTTGCTTTTCAAAACTATTGTGTATTACTGCAGTATGAGTTTTTTTTGCCTTGGGAGGGAAACAGCTGGAATCAGTGCAGGCAGAATTCAGTTGCCTAATGAATGAAGTGGAGGATTGTCTGAATCTCCAATGTCTTAGATTTCTCTGTAACTTGATTCTTCCTTCACTTCTCTTTATCTCTTTGTTGTCCAAAAACCACACAAGTGGTATTTTCTTGCCTGCCTTTCTTACTCATTTTGGGATTGAGTTTTTCTTAATTGACTATTATTAGTCAGTTTGTACTGACTGAATTAATTTCCCTGGTTGTGTTCTTGAAGCAGCTAAGATCATTGGTTAGCAGAAATGAAGTCCGTACAGTTCCTGACTTTATGATGGTAGTTTGACTTAATGATGGTACACAAGCGATGCATGTTTAGTAGAAACCGTACTTACAACACCTATACAAATATTTTGTGTTTCACTTTCAGTACAGTATTCAATGAATTACATGAGCTATTCAATACTTTATTATAAAATAGGCTTTGATGATTTTGCCCAACTGTAGGCTAATGTAAGTAAGTGTTCTGAGTACATTTAAGATAGTCTGGGTTAAGCTATGATGTTTAGTAGGTTAGGTATATTAAATGCATATTTGACTTACAGTATTTTCAACTTACAATGGATTTATTGGGACATTACCCCATCGTAAGTTAAGGAGCATCTGTATTCAGTAGTGTATTCTACAAAAATAAACTTTATTGAGTAAAGAAATTTTTTTTTTAAACAACAGGTTAATAATGTGAATGCCTATGGATTCGTTTGCTTGTTTTATGTAAGTAAGGCTTTAGTTTTAGTTGGATTACGGATGGTTTACAATTGTATTTAACAGACAACAGTTGGGAATAAATGCCAGAGTCTATTTCTGAATCTTGCTTAAGGGGTACTATGTGCTAAAACCTAAGCTGTAACACTTCTGGTTTTATTTTAAATTTTAATTTAATTTTAGGTTTCTGAGACGAGGTCTCATGCTCTTTAGCCTGGGCTAGGGTGTCATCATAGCTCACTACAACCTCAAACCCCTGGGCTCAAGTGATCCTCCTGCCTCAGCCCTCTAAGTATCTGGGACTACAGGCATGTACCACCACACCTGGCTAAGTTTTTATTTTTTGTAGAGACGAGGTCTTACTGTGTTGTTGCCCAGGGCTGGCTTCAAGCGATCCTCCCACCCTGGCCTCCGAAAGTGCTAGAACTATAGGTATGAGCTACCGTGCCCGGCCTTACTTGGACATGTGAGAAAAAACTGCTAAAATTTGAAAAAATACTCATTTAAAAAGCATTTTACTGTGGTAAGAACATTTAGCATGAGATATCCTTTTAGAAATTTTTTTTTTTTTTTTTTTTGAGACAGAGTATTGCTCTGTTGCCCGGGCTAGAGTGCTGTGGCGTCAGCGTAGCTCACAGCAACCTCAAACTCCTGGGCTCAAGTGATCCTTCTGCCTCAGCCTCCAGGCATGCACCACTATGCCTGGCTAATTTTTTTATATATATATATATATTTTTTTTTTTAGTTGTCCAGATCATTTCTTTCTATAGAAAAGCTATAGCTTTTCTCTGTAGAGCTCTGTAGAGCTTATTCATCTTGCTTGACTGAAACTTAATGCCCTTTGATTAGTAACTCCCTATTCCTTCTCCCTTCCCCCCACCCCAGCCTCTGATATATTTGTCATTTTGTGCTAGCTTACTTCACTTAGCATGATGTCCTCACGATGTCATCTGTATCATGATATTTTGCAAAATTTTCTTTTTTTAAAGGCTGAATAGTATCTCATTGTATGTATTTTTTTAAATCCATTCACCCATTGATAGACATTGAGGTTGTTTCCACATCTATCACTTTGTGAACAGTGTTGCAGTGAACATCAGAGTGTTAATACCTCCTTGAGATTCTGATTTCAATTCTTCTGAATAAATAACCAAAAGTGGAATTGCTGGAATATATGGTATATCTGTTTTTAATTTTTTGAGGAACTTCCATACTTTTTTCCATAGTGGCTGCACCATTTTGCAGTGCTCTCCAAGATATATTGTTAAGTGAAAAAGAAAGTCTTTGTAGATTATGTTACCTTAAGCCAAAGAAGGGTAAAATAAGAAAATACCCGTATATCTGCTCATTTGTGCAAAAGGAAACGCAGGAAGGATAAACTAGAAACAGATTGGTTACATAAAGAGGTTGGTGCAGAGAGATTAAAAGGATGCAAAGGACATGACGCTTCTCTGATTTTACCTGTTTTGAATAGTTTTGACTATTAGAACTAAGGTAATGTTTCATATACTCAAAATCAATGAGAGAGAGGAGGGGGAAAAAATCCCAAATGGAATAATAGGCTCTTGACAGAGAGAACTATAAACAAACATCAAACTAAAGACAAAAAGAACTGTACACAAATATTGTCTTCTGGTTAGTAGAATTTTTTATGGTTAGAAGTCTGAAACTACTTTATATTCTAGGATAGATCAAATAAGTGTAATGGTGATAATGAAAATTAGGCTTTTTTACTGTTAGAGAAGGGAGTTACAAATAAGAAAAAAGGGAAAAGACTGGGATGAACACCTGAGCAGTTAGATTGGAATTGGCAGGCTTAGTATGAACTCATGGTTTTTAACTTATATACAGATAGGTTTAAAAATAAATGTAGATGTGTGTGTACATGTATATATTAATATATTCCTCGACTCTATTTTGAAGGCCTAGAAGCCGTAACAGTTCTGAATGCTATTTGTCAGTAAAAGGAACCAAGCCTCCTTGGAGAAATGGTTAATTCTAGTGCTTGGACAGGGAATATATGATAAAAAGGCAGTCTTAGAACATCTTGGTGTGCCAGAAAATAAGGAAGTGCTAAAAAATTGATGAGCAAATGTCAAAAGGACATAGGAGCCAGCCTATTCAAGATTCCGCATAGGCCACAACTGGGACAGTTTGAGCAACAAAATGATAGTAATGGATTATAACCCATAGAATGAAGCAGGAAATCTGTGATATAAAAAGTGTGTGTGTCCACACAAATAAATGGGGAATTAAGGAATCCTTACAGTAGGATTCCACTTAATAAATGAATACAGAAAGATGGGATCAGAAAAGTCACTGTTTGGTAACCACCGTTAGTAATAATTGTTCCAGGCAAGAGTTGTGTAGTGAGCAAAAGTATGATAAAGTAGAGGATATTTTACATAACCTCAGAGCATCTCCCCACAAGATATTTATTACTTATAAAACAAAAAATAGTAACTTGATAGTTGGAAAATCTCAACAGGCACTACTTTAGTCAAATGACCAAAATTAACATTGCTGTTAGTGGGACAAACAATGTTGTATTAGTCTGCTGCCATGTCAGAATACTGAAGACTGGGTGGCTTAAATGGAAATTTATTTTCTCACAGTTGTGGGGGCAGGAAGTCCAAAATCAAAATGGTCACAAGGTTAGTTTCTGGCGAGACATCTCTCAGCCCGGAGACTATCGCTTTCTTGCTGTGTCATCACATGACCTTTCCACACATGACCTTTCCTCCGTGTGCTCGTACTTCTGGCTTCCTTTCCTTTTCTTATGAAGACACCAGTCCTTTGGATTAGGAACCCACCTATATGACTTTAATTACTTCCTTAAATGCCCTATCTCCAAATAAATATAGTCCCATTGGAGATTAGGGTTTCAGCATATTTTGGGGGGCTTCGGGTGGGGAGCAATTCAGTCCATAACAGACATAATGCCTCTTGATATGATGTATTGGGAAGGATACAACATTACTTCTGTGGTGTTCTCCCTCTCCACAAATGTCTCACTTGAATCTAATGAGGAAAATCAGAAAAACCCTAATTATACTTTGTAAAATAGGGATATTCTACAAAATAACATGCTTGTCCTCTTCAAAAGTGTGAAGGTCGTGAAAGACAAAAAGACTGAAGAACTTTGAGATTTAAGGAAGCAAGAGGCAAAACAAGGACAATTAAATGTGATACTGAATTAATTTTTTAAAAGAGTTTATTTGTTTAAATCAGCGTCCAAAAAGGGCCCCCCACACTGTAATTGGTTGACATCTCTCTTAAATATCTCTTAATCTAAAAGTGTTCCTCTTTTCTTTTCCTTAAAATTTATTTGTTGACAAAATGAGGTTGATTGTGCTATAGAATTCCCCATAGCCTGGATTTTGCCGAATGCAGTTTTTAAAAATTGTTTAATATGCTCCTTTATCTCCTGCATTTCCTGTAAATTTGTGGATAGGTCTAGAGCACTGGCTGAAGATTATCACTTGGGAAGGTTTAAAAAGAAGATCTATCCCTGGGACCCACCTATCCTTGAGACCCACCATTCCTGTGGATTCTGATTTAATTGGTTTGGATTTCTGACTAGAAATTTTAAAAGTCTCCCCTGGTGATTTTTAATGTGCAGCCAGGGTTGAGAGCCATAGCTTTAGACCTAGTTACCACTGGTCTGGAGGCTTGATCTGATTTAGTGTTAAGTTTTTTTTGGAAAGAATAGCCTACAACACTGGTATTCTTAGTGAGCACCCCACCCCCAGCTGATTCTGAAACGCACCAAAGTTTGAGAATCACCACATTCCATCTTGTGATTTAAATGGATAAGACTGAATTTTTGTGTTGTTGACGTTGGCAGATTACAATCAATAGAAAAACTAGCAATTTGCAAATTGTAGAAGGTAAATTGGATGTTTCAGAATGTTTCGTTCTGTGTGGTCCTAGACAGGTTACTTCAATACGGACTCTTCCACTTTGTATTTAAAGTGGAGTTAAACCTACTTCTTGAATAATGCAGTATTTCATAAGAACACATTTACAGTGCCTTTACCTTCCCTTGCCAACATTTCTTCATTAATGGGGCTGAACAGTGATTCCAAGCTGATCAGACCTGCCTTCTCTGAGACACTTGCCAATCTCTTCTTCTCCTTGCCTGCAGTCTTATCTTTGAAGAGCTTCATCAGGGACAGATTGACTTTTCCTGCTTACGTGGTTGCCACGTTGCCAATAAAATAGTGTCTTGTGATTGGAAATCTTAATCTCAGCACTTTCAGAGGTGAAATATGTGGACTTACTTGAGCCTTATAGAAGATATACTTAATTCCTAGATGATCAGATAAATTCTTTTTCTGGTTAATTCTGTCATCTTTTTGTACTTTCAGTGAAAAATCTCTTAAAAGGCACAAGTATGCCTCAGGACAACAGTGCTCTTCTGTTGCTGTATAATTGTCCATTAAGATAGAAAATCCTAGTATTTTTTTTCCTAATCGTAGTTTTGATGCTAGATGTTATAAAGAATTTTGCAGAGGATACCAAGATGACAAAAACCAGGTCACACCTTCGTGAAGATCTAGTGTGGGGTGAGGCAGATGCATAAATGTTATGCCATTAGTGTTACCTTAGGGCAAGGGAAGCAGTATTTGAGTATCTGCCATACACTAGAGACTGTGATACATGTTTTTATAAATGTTACTTCTTTTAGTTCTTGTTGAAATTAAAATAGGTGTTATTGCAGTTTTCCACTGAGGAAAAAGATCAAGAGAAGTTGAGTAACTTGTTCCCAGTCACACAGCTGGCAAACCAGAATTGGGATTATAAATTGGAATCTAGTCAAGTCTGACCTTGACTAGAGCAGTGGTTCTCAAAGTGTGGTCTCTGGACCAGCAGCATCAATATCACCTAAGAACTTGTTAGAAATTCGTATTCTGGAACCTGTCATAGACCCGCTGATTCAGAAACTCTGAGGATGGGACCTAATAACCCGTCTTTTAAAAAGCCCTCCATGTGATTTTAATCCTTACTAGTAAGTTTTGAGAGCCACTGTACTGGAGAGTTTCAATTTTTCTTCCTTCTTCAAGTTATAAAACCCTTTGTTTAAATGCTAGCTTTTGTTGAAGCCTAAACATATAATACATAAATGAAAAGCTGTTGTATTTGAAGTTGGGGTAAGGCCTGGGCCCTTGTGCTGTCTTCTCAGCTCTGAAGATGTTTGGTTTCATACCTGCCGCATTATACTATTATCCCACCCAGGTGAGCATAGTTTAGTGTGGATATAAGTAGACTTACATAGGATTACAGAAGAATACTAGCTCCCTTGTTCTCAACCAAAAGATCAGTACAGAAACTTGGAGTCATTTGGATATCTCTTGGACCAAAATTCACTACTTCTTATGATAGTGTAATGGGCCGTTTTAAATATGGCTTGCAGATAGGTGCCAAAAAGTGCATATTCTATCTGGATTGTGTTTTATGCATGTAAGCTGTTTCAGGAATTACAGCCACATCTAGGTGGAATTATTTAGTGTCATTAACTTTTAGCTTTAATCAACAAGTAATAGCTTCTTAAATTGAGTAGGTCTGTTTGACTTCTGTAAGTCACTGTGAACCTGCAGTTCTTGGTTTGGAACTGCTGTCTCAGTATTGTCTGTTGGAAATGCTGCCACTTGTTTTTTGTTTTTTTTTTTTTTTCTCATGTATGCTTTTTTCACATTTGGATAATGGGATCATATGGTTTGACCTATAGAGTTCCTAGGGTAACCCTGCCTTCCTGTGCTGTAACTGTTAATTAAACAACTGTGCAGAAGTGCCTGATTCTTTCAAGTTAAATACTTAGCATACTGGATTTTCTTGGGCATTATATATGTTTCTAATTCCTTACAAATGAATCTTGGAAAAATTTTATTGCCTAGAGTTAACCTGAAAAACTTCTAATAACCTCTACTTAGTACTCCTGAACTTTGCAGAGATGAAGTTTTTCTCCATGGCTTGACCTGGACTACTTTTGCTAACTTGCTTCTTAAAATCAGATTTTTATCTGAATGAAATTACTATTTTTTTCTCAAAAATAAAAGCTAAATTTTCCCCAGGAATATTTTTGTAAATCTATGGCGGCTGCTGAGCTCATTTTAGAAGGCATTTACCTTTTAAAATTGAAATATTCTAATGTTTGAGTTTGGTCTAACTTAGCCTTTTATCAACATTTGCTACCCATTAGACTTGCCTTGGGGAGCTTTTAAAAATAAATGTTTTGGCTCCACCCCAGACCTAATGTTTTTTTTTTCTTTTTATTTTTTTTACTTCAGCATATTACAGGGGTATAAATGTTTAGGTTATATATATTGCCTTTGCCCCACCCGAGTCAGAGCTTCAAGCGTGTCCATCCCCCAGACAGTATGCACTGCGCCCATTAGATGTGTATATGCCCATCCCCTCCCCCACCCCATCTGCCTGACACCCGATGAATGTTATTACTGTATGTGCACTTAAGTGTTGATCAGTTAATACCAATTTGATGGTGAGTACATGTGGTGCTTATTTTTCCATTCTTGTGATACTTGTGTTCCAGCTCTATCCAGGATAATACAAGAGGTGCTAGATCACCATTGTTTTTTTGTGGCTGAGTAGAACTCTATGGTATACATATACCACATTTTGTTAATCCACTCATGTATTGATGGACACTTGGGTTGTTTCCACATCTTTGCAATTGTGAATTGTGCTGCTATTCTAGTGCAGATGTCTTTTTTATACAATGGCATCTACACAGACCTAATGATTTATGCTCTCTGGGGATGGTGGCTTTACACTTGAATTAAAACAAAGAAAACAAGACTGCTGTCTTACAAGTCTGCTCTTGTTGCTTTAACAGAATACTATAGATTGTGTGGCTTAAGCAAGACATTTATTTCTCGTAGTTCTGGAGGCTGGGGAGTCCAAAATCAAGGTTCTGCTGATTTGATTCTTGGTGAGGGTTCTATTCCTGGTTATGTCCTCACTTGGGGGTGGGGCAGGAAGCAAGCTCTCTGTTGTTTCCCTTTAGAAGGGCATTAATCTCCTGAGAGTGTCACCCTCATGACCCAGTTACTTCCCAGAAATCCCATCTCCAAACACCATTCATTACGATGGAAGTTAGGGATTTAACATGAATTTTGGGAGACAAATCCAGTACACAGCAACCCTCATGTAATTATGATCTTTGTCAGGACTGGAAGCTGATATATAGTAGTGCTTATACTCAAAATATAAATGAATCATCTGGGAATCTTGGTAAAATGCACATTGGGGTTCAGTAGGTCTCTGGGGTCTGATACCTATAGGACCCATATTTAACTGAATTATTTATTCATCGTAAAGATCAGGAAGTTGCTGCAGTTTTTAAGTATGTGTGTTTTGGTATGATTCGGCTGTTACTCTTGTGAATAAGAAGGGTAGAGACTATGGACTACTTGGTTGTGTGTGTATGATTTGTTAGTAAATGCAAATGTTTATTGGTTGCATGAGTTAAGTAATCCAAAGTGTAAGTCTAATAAATGCCATTATTTGAAACAAGTGTAAAGCAACTAGGAAGAGGTTAAGATACATTTAAACTGAGGATGTTTTTATGGGCAAGTAGGAGATAAGCAAATATACCTAGTGCGTTAAAGCTGGGAGCATAGACAGCTTATGTAGCAACATATGAAAGATATAAAATCTTAAGATGGTTTACCTTCAACTAAACTTGATCTTATATTTTGTAATTCTCAAAATTGAGACATTATTAAAACATTCAAAGACTGTTTTTAAGATGAAAAAATTTTTCTAGTTTAACCAGAAAAGAGTAAATGTTTGCATAATAGCATAATAATTACGTAATAGTTGCCAAACTATTTTCCATAGCAGTTGCACCTTTTAATGGTCCCACCAGCAGTATTGTGAGGGTTACAGTTTCTCTGTATTCTCTCCAACACTTGTTAATGGTGTCTTTTTGATTTTAGCCATCCTAGTAGGTATGAAATGGTATCTCATTGTAGTTTCAATTTGCATTTCCCTGGTAACTACTGATGTTGACCATCTTCTCACGCACTTACTGCTCGTTTGTATATTTTCTTTGGAGAAATGTGTATTCTGATCTTTTGCTCATTTTCAAATTGGTTTATTCATCCTTTTCTTATTGAATTAGATACAGGTCCTTTATTAGATACATGAATTACAAATATTTTCTCCCAGTCTGTGGATTGTCTTTTCATTTTCTTGATGGTGTCCTTTGCAGCACTTAAGTTTTTAATTTTGATGATGTCCAATCTGTTTTCTTATTTTGTTTCTAGTGCTTTTGGCGTTATATCTAGGAAACCATAGTCAAAAAGATTTAAGGCTGTGTTTTCTCCTATGGGTTTTAGAGTTTGGGCTCTCAAATCTAGGTCTTTAATCCATTCTGAGTTAATTTTTATATATGGTATAAAGGAGGGGTGTAACTTTATGTGCATATTCAGTTGTCCCAGCACCGTTTGCTCAGAAGACTCTTCCAATATTGTTTACCATGGTGAAAAACATTACGGTTTAACATGTAAGATAAGCCAGAAATCTAGTGTCACTCTCAATACATGTATCTAGTTCATTATCATGTCCTGTCATTTTTACCTCTATTTCTATCGTTCCCACACCCTACCACCCTGGTACAAGCTTCATTTATCTTATTTAGCCTTAAGTAATAGAGTCCAAACTAGTATATTCTCATCACTCTTACCCTCTACTCCTTTTATTTTCCAACTTGTGCCATTCACCTTTCCCCCTCCTTTAACCACTATTTAAGGTCTTCCATTTGCTCTTAGATTGAAGACAAAAATTTCATAATATGACCCACAGAGTCCTGCAGGAGCCCCATTTATTTTTTTAGCCTATTTTTGCCTTGTATGTCCTCTTGATTTCTTCAATCTAGACCCTTCTCAGATGAACATTTCATATACTTTTACCATAGCTACCAGTATGCCTGCATCCTACCCATGTTACTCTGCCTTCCTACCTGTAACTGTGAATGAATTGTCCATTCCCTTATTAGGGTACCCTTTCTAATAATACATCAGATTTCATCTCCTCTCATGTAATCAAGGGCATTGCTTTATGAATTGTCCCGTCTCTTCTGCATTATCAGTTTTTCCTTTGTCAGATCATTCTAATGAACATAAATTCTGCTATTCCATCCTTCTTGAAAAAAAATTATTCTATTTGGGAAAAGTGCTTCTTACAGAAGGGCAACTGGCAAATAGAGCCCTCTGCAATAATTACTTGTTTTTTTCTTAAAGCAAAAGAATAGGTGGGCTCCAAGGAATTGGAGCAGATGGCCAAATCAGGAGCATCTCAGTTATTTTCAGGAGGTAGAGCAACAAAATGTAAAGCTAAATTTCTGATCCAGGAGTTCTTATAACAACATAAGAATTGCAACCTTCTCCCTGTTAATGCAGAAATGTGGCGTGTTATTGCAAATTATTTATTCTACTAAAATAAACACCCTCCCTAGAGCATAGTTTTGAATAATGTTTGTCTACCTGCAAAGTTCGGGGTGGCATAAGGCAAATACCTACAAAAACAAACATGAAAACCTGACAACCAAACCTCTCAAATGAGGACAAAGGATTTTCAAAAAGTACCTGGACTGGAAAGGCTGGGAGATCATAAAGCATTAGCTACAACTGTATATCCAAGCCCCAGTTTGTGTTAATATATGGGATAGCCAGATTGTTTTGACCTCTGTGGCTAACCCCCATTTCTGTATTTATATAGATAAAGCTAGTACTGCTGTATATTAATAACTACCAAAATACGGCTTTGTCCTTTAAGATCTGTCTGCCATACTGGCTGAAATCACTAAATCAGGTTTTTCCACTAAGGTATCTGTGCAAAGATGAGAAGCTGATCATACACACTCACACTCACACATACCAAGTCTGTGAGCCCTTCAGAATAAAATTCCAACTCTACATTTATTTTATTGCTACTATATCTTTTTTATGTGTTCTTTCACAATTTTTCTATCACATGAAACACGGTATAACATCTCAACACATTTGCACCTGATTCTGGTTACCCAGAGTAGTACTTGTGTGCAATAAAATGAACAAATGCACGTGGTGGGGGTTACACCATCTGAGTAGAAAACATATATAAAAACACAGATGTGCCCATTTCACCAGAAACCTCAAGGAGCTACCCCTTAAGTCTGCGGTAGAAGGCTACTTGGCAGATCAGATATCTTCACCCATCTCCCCAATTCTTAGACCCCAAAGCAGGGCTAATGCTTTTACTTTTGTACCTGGGTCCTCAAATGAGTATGGAAAGTTCATAAACTCTACCCAAGAGCTGTGTGAATCTGGTTGAAAACAGATGATGCCACAAACCTACACTAACTGACAGTTAATGTTACAAGAAAACTATCTTTAAGATTTATTTTTTAACTTTTTTAAACTGAGAAAACAACATATTTCTTGGGGAAAGGTAAGGGATTGAGAAGACAGGCCCTGGGTAAAAATTATTATGACTGCACGTGAAATTGATTAGGCCTGCCTAGGAGAGAAACAGGCCCTGCCACATCACCGCAGAGGACAGGTACTGTTGGAGGCTTGCAGACCAGTTCACATGCAAAGTTACTGTATATACAAGTCATGAAAATCTTCTAGCTCATCATGAAACAAGTTTTGTCTTCAGAGACTGTCAAATTATCATCCGACATAGCATAAGCAACATCTCACTCAAAGATAACGGCCTCTTCATTTGTTGTCAGAAGAGTGCTATTCTCTTTCCTTAGTGAGCTCCCAGAATTGGTTCCTCCTTTGAGCCTGGTACCTGCTTGATGATCCCACCTTTTGTCTCTGTGGCTCCTTTGTACCACCATCAGGGTAAGCAGGCTTGTAAAAAGTTCCCTCTAAATGGACAGCTTCCATGTTCTTCATCAGAATACCTACACACCTTGTTGATCTTTGTCTCCTTGTGTTTCTGAATAAGTTTCTGCTGCTTTGTACTCCACTCAGTACGCACTTGGAATGAAAAAGTTAAATGTGGTCTGGCATTCTCGGAAAGACTTGGTGGTCTTGAACTCCCGTTGCTTGATTCTCCTCCTCTTGTGAACATACTTGAGACAGCTGTGGTCACAGTTGGAGAGCATCTCAAAGCAGCCCTTTATACAGAGTTATCATCAAGTCCCTTCAGTGTTTCAATCTCTATTAAATGCAATGATTTCATTTCCCACTCTTGAGATTTTCAGCTCTTTTGGGCCTATGGAATGCTTCTGAAGGATTTTATGTAAAGTGTGTTCAAATGTAGATCCTATCCATGTACCAACTAGCAAAGAATTACTTGAAAAACATTGTATGAGTAAGACTCTTATACTGTACATTGAGTACTATAGTTAGTGATTTCCAGTATATTAATGATAGAAAAGTGTATTTTGATAGAAAAATTACTGTAAACTAACTTCACTCACCTCAATTAGTAATTTAGTTCTGTATTTACCTATGTAAGCTAATTATACTATTGAGTATGTGCACATAAATAGTTTTTGGAAGAAAAATAGTTATAATTTGAGCTCTTATTACTGGAGGGTCATATGCTATATTAATGGGTTTAATCCTCAAACAACTCTGTTTAGGCTCTTAATATCCTTATTTTATATATGAAGAAACTGAAATTCAGGAATCTTAGAAATAAGATTTTATTGATCTTGTTTTCACTGCAGGCAGCATAAACATACTTGATCCTTCTTAATTTTGCTTTGCAATGTTACAAGATAAAATAACCATGTCAACTGGTTTAGTTCTCATTGTTTAAAGATTTAAGTCATTTTGCGGGGGGGCAGTCTCCAATATTTAACTTAGAAATGGTTCAATGAGATCTTTTCCCTGCACTTGTTTGTTTTGTAGATTTGAAATAAGGGCAGTTCGTGGCTCTAAAATAGGCATATGACTTTCATGAAATTTTTAATATTTTCTCTAAGGCTTTGCATTTCTTAATAATGTAAAAATATTATGCTGTAAAATAATTTCAAGTTTTTTATTGCAGGAAAGAAAGGCAGTCTCCAATTTCCTGAAAATTTTTGGTCACTAGTATCTCCTCATTAAAAATGGAAAAATACCACTGCTCTTTGTTTTAAAGTATTTAATCATTCAGTAATCCTTTTTGAATAAACGAGATTAGAAAACATGTATTGGTTCTAGAAACTGAGAGAAAATTTTTTGCTCCTCTGTAATTTACCATTTTTTGGAGTCAATGGAAAGATTATGTATACAAGCCTCTGTAATGACACTGTAACAATAACAGAATTTTAAATTCTTTGATCTCATTTGTTGTCTTAAAGAAGTGTTGCTTCAGAAATTTTAGGGAAACATTTTATCCTAAAATGTTGATTATCTAAGGTTGAAAACATTTTTTACCAGAGAGCTTAAAACTTTGTATCTTGGCAGTGAGATGATCATTTTAGTTTTAGTGTTATTTTAAACAAGCGGATGTGTGGCATCTGAGGTGTTTTCTTCTTGAAAGTTTTAGTAGTGGGGAACTTTTGTCTACCTTTCTATTTACTCAAAGCTTTTTGTCTATAAAAAAAATCTCAGCTTAGGCCCAAGACAAGTCTGGATTGGGGATTTATTTCTAGAATTGTATTAGACCCTTTTCTGTAAATATTTACTTATTAAGCTGCAGCAAGTAGGTACCATGGTTACTGCCATTTCTGTGACTTAACTCAGCTCGTTCATAGCCCCTTCACTAACCTGTGCATCCTGTGCTTGTCTGCTCTCTTTTACTTCTTGTTTCTCTCCAAGTTTGGGAATAGCTCTTTAAGTCTGACGTGCTATCACGGTGCTTTGGAAGAGTAGCCGGTTGCTGACCAAGGAGAGGGGTTAAAATGGAGATAGCTAAGCTGTATATTGTCTCTCGTGCTAAACATAATAACGTTAGAGGATTATGATTATTTGTAATCATCAGGATTTGCTAGACAGGACATCTGTTTTTATTCTCATGTTAGTGGAGAAATAGCATCATTTTTATTCAATGTGAAAATTTTGAGTTCTAGCAGGTGCTGGTAGCTTAATTTTTGAAATGTACTTTCTGGAAAAATAGCATGTGGTTAGTATAAAGTGGTCATTCTTATTAGGACTAGATACTCATTAGTGTGAAAATATTTTTCTAACTGGAAAATAAAGTGCTGTGAACTTTTGGACTTTCATTTATTCTAGACTGCATTAGAGTTGTTTGGTATGTTCAAATATTTTTCCTTTGGTTTTATTTTCTAGGTTGCACGTTTTCAAAAAATACCTAATGGTGAAAATGAGACAATGATTCCTGTATTGTCATCAAAAAAAGCAAGTGAATTACCAGTCAGTGAAGTTACAAGCATTCTCCAGGTAAGTCATTGGTGGGGAGGAAGGAAATGCTATAAAATCAGACACTTAGACTCTATAAGTCAGTGCTGTCAAATAGAATTTTCTTCAGTGATAAAAATGTTCTGTTTTGTTAACATAGTAGCCACAAGTTAAACATGACAGTTGTTGAGCTTGAAATTTGGTTAAACCTGACTGAATTAAACATGACTGCATGACTTGAAACGTGTCTAGTATGACGGAGGAACTGAATTTAACTTAATTTAAATTTACTTAAATAGCTTCATGTGCCTAGTGGCTACCTGATTGCACAGTGCAGATTAGCATTGCTAGGAACTATTAGTGCTGTGGAAGGATTAGTTGGATTAGGAAAATAATCAGTTATTAACAATGGAGTTTATCTTTTTATAAGGGTTTTCTAAGGTAAAGTAAAAGCTAAGTGTAAGTTCAGAACCACAAACTTCAATTGCTTATGTAATTTAATCTCTTTCTAGTTTTAAAAAGCACAATCTATTGAAACATGATGAAAAGAATATTTTTTATTTTTCCTTCAGACAGTAACATATTTTAATGATGACATTAAAAACATTGGTATCCTTGTAAGAGTTTTTTTTTTTGGGGGGGTTGTGTTTATACTCTTTTAAAACCACTTATTTTTAATATGTCTAAGTTTTGAAAAACTCCATTATTGAACTGTATTATAAAACTTTCGGCCAGGGAAATTAATTATTTTGGGGATGCATATAATTTGGGAATGCAGATAATTTCATTCTTTAATGATAGTTACAATAATAACTCATTAGAGACGGTAACCGAACCATCCATAGGTGGTGTTCATAGAACATAAAATATCCCAAGAAAAGTTCATCTTAACTTCATTACTTTGAGTAATTTAGGAAGCATATATTTTTGGCCTGAAATGAATTATACAATCCAAGAACAAACAGTGACACCAACCTCAGGATTTTGTTTGATAGACTCAAAGAAAAAGGAAGGTATTCATGGCCCATTGAATGTTCTTGTGGAGAAAATAATTTTAGAAATCAACTAAACACAATAAAAAGAAAATAGTTAAAATGTACTGATGTATTTCTGTTAGTCTTGTGGCTGGTTTGTATTATTCATTTTTCTCCGTAGTTTGTTGAACTCTACCTTGTTGCCTATATTTTTAAAAACTCAGTATTATCGAGGTATAATTTATGTAAAATACAGCGCCCTTATTTTAAGTGTACAATTTGAATTTTGACAAATGAGACTACCACCAGTACAATTAAGATATAGAACATTTTTATCACTCCAAAAAGCTCCTCATATCTTTTGTAATTAATCCCCCTCAATGTATCACCCCAGGCTTAAGACAGCCACTAATAAGGTTTCTGTCATCATAGAGTAGTTTTGATTGTTGTATAACTTCCTATAAATGTGATCATACACATGCACTTTTTTGTGTTTTTTTTTTTTTCTTTTCTGTTTGAGTATTTTCATTAGCTTTTATGTGTAAAATCTAATAGGCCGATCTTCAGAATGGTCTAAACAAAAGTGAAGTTAGTCATAGGCGAGCTTTCCATGGCTGGAATGAGTTTGATATCAGTGAAGATGAGCCACTGTGGAAGAAGTATATTTCTCAGGTGAGATACTTTTATTTCCTCCTCTACTGTGTAATTTACATGGACTTTTGTTATGTAGTTATTTGCTTTTGTGGGGATATTTATGGAGAAAGGAAATTGTTTTTTAAGTACTTTTTATCTGAAAGTTTTCAATAGTTAGGGCTTACTGTTAAGTTGGAATTTCTGTAATTTTTAGTATGTAAATCTTAAAGCACAGCATTTTCAATATTTAAATTTAAATATATCATGTGAAAGTCATGCTACTGACAGTAGTTTTCTTTTATAGATAGCGAACTTGAGAGTAAGCTCTCAATAGATAATTGTTATTTATAATTATATTTTATTACCATCCTAATCTTTTAGGAAAGACTTATTCTAGGATTTTTTTTCTTGATAACAATTATGTTAGTTCAAAAATTATAATGTACTATGGCCAGTTTTCAACAAGTAGGGTTGTTTTGCTAAGCAGATAAATTTTGCTAAAAATTTCTTTTGTAAAGAAAGTTTCTGTGCCTTTTAACCTGCAGATTCTTTTTTTTTTTTAAAAAAAAGATCTGTGAAAAGAAAAAATAAAATATAAGAAGATCTATGTTTAACTTCTAAAGGGCCTTACCTGCTGATAAGCCCAAATTTACCAACTTTAACTTTGCAAATGAGTTTGTCTAAATAAAGTAGTAAAACTGAAGTTTTAGAGCTTAAAAGAACCTCATATGTGCCTTGTTTTTATGGAATAAGTTTTATATACATATGTGTATTGTCCCATTTACCACATTTCCACGTTACCTAAAACTTCAGGAAGAATTGATGTAGTGTACTCTGGATTTATGAACTGTAATGATTTGATATATCACCAGGCAGTATGACTTAATGTTTTATTTTCTTAATCCTATTATCAAAGCTAGAGTACCTGCTCCTTGGGATTTCTGTGAGAATTAAATTAACAGTGCCTGTAATGTAGTTAAGCACAAGCAATAGTTAACAGTAAATATTGCTAATCATAAAGCACTGGGTGACTGTTTACTCCTGTATGGAGAAAACTGAATTTGTTGTTCTGCAAACATCTGTCTGTTGTCTGCCATCTATCAAGTGATGTGCTTACTACTGTGGCACAGCTTTTTTAGGGGAAAATAAAGACAACCATGGGTCTCGCCCTCAAAATGTGATGTTAATTTAACAGCTAACATTTTAAGAGGGCGTTATGGTTTACATAGTACTTTAATATACATTGTTGATTAATCCTTACCACAATTCCTTGGTATTAAGGTTCTCTTTTACCAGGTGAAGAATCTGGGGCTTAAAAAGATTAAGGTGATACACAGGTGATAGGAGCTGGATTGAAACCCAGGCACTTTAACTCAGGATTGTGATTGGTCAGCCCTGAACCATATTGCAGTTGTAGTTTTATTTTGTTAGAGCAGGTTTTTTTTTTTATCCTTTACTCATTAGAATTCCTTGGGAATGCTTAAAAAATGCTAAAACCTGGGACATAAGCCTATAGATTCTAATTTAATTGGTCTGGTGTGAACCTAGACATTGGTACTTGTTAAAAGTTTTTCACTTGATTCTTATGATTAGAACTACTGTGTCAGGGAATGGTGCTATGAAGGGAATTGGAGGTGGTGGCATGTAACCTTGGAGCTGTGGGATCTAGGGGCTGAAGCTTTCTGCTGGGATGGATTCTTTATAGCCCAGTTACTTTATAACTTTGATAGTGGTGTAACACTTCAGCAGAGGAAGAGATGCTGACATCAGAGCTGTAAAGAGGAGGATGTCAAACTGGAAGAATTTGGGGTGACTCTGGTGTGTGGTCATTTAAGTGCTTCCTGATTGAGTTGGTGCTATAGTCCTGTTTCTGTACATAACTATTTTCTCTGCTAGATAGAAAACCACTAAAACCAGCCTTGAGAAAAATCTTCAGTTTCTTCTGTGGAGAGGACCTTACTGTCTGCTCCTAGCTGTCTCTAGGGGTTATTCCTGTGATGTGCGGGTCAACCACAGAATTGGAATCTACACTAATTTACTTACATGAGAAAGTTTGAATCTCTTAATTTAGGTGTTATATCAGTGTTTAACCTAAATCTTTAGCTTAAAAATCATCTCCTGCTTTTTCTAGCCTCAGTAGAAATTCGGAACAGCTATATTTATTAAATTAATATACTGAAAGTATATATATATACTATATATATAGTATATAGTATACTATATTCCTTATAGTAATTGTATACTATAAGGAATTGATTAATTCATAGTTTTAAGTACTGATATTTTCTTATATTCTGAAAAGAAACTTGTTATGAAGCTGTAAATGCAGTTAAATATAAACACTTCCTTAATGGTTACTTGAAGAGATATATATAAAATAAACCAAATGTAGACTCTTAAAATTTTCTAATCATGCCATTATGATTTTTTTAAGCTTTTCCTGAGATAGGACTGTCATTCATACAAAACACTGTTGAATTGCTGTTTGTTTTTACTTTCAGTTTAAAAATCCCCTTATTATGCTGCTTCTGGCTTCTGCAGTCATCAGTGTTTTAATGCATCAGTTTGATGATGCCGTCAGTATCACTGTGGTAAGAATATATATACATATTTTTAATCTGCTGATTAATTGTAAAAATTAGGATTGGTTTTTATTTTGGAAATCAAATGGAGAAATGAATGCCTTCAGGTTTTTTTCGTTAATGTCTAAATTCTGTTTTTAATTGCAGTAATTTTGAGTAGTGTTTAAAGATCTGATTGTCACACATGAAAATTATTTAACAGTCTGATAATTCCACAAATATGAAATATTTCATCATTTTCCGATTACATTTTAAATTTATTTTACTTCACAATTGAGAATATGTATTGACTAATTGTCAACTAAAGCCTGATGTGAAATTAAAAATATTCTTTAACAGTACACACTATATTTACTGTGTACAATTTTATTCTTTCCAGGTAGGTTATTCTAGCTTTCACTGAATAGTTGTTTTTTTTGTCCCCTGTTTTATTGTAGTTTAAAAATTTGTAGCAAGTGTAAGCATTCATTAAAGCAAGTGTGTTATGCTTAACAAACACAAAGATGTTAATGTAGAGGTGCAGTTCTTGAACTGTTTTTTGGGTCTCCCAGGAGTCCCTGAGACCTGTTCAGGGAGTATGTGAGGTCAAAACTATTTTAATAATACTAAAACATTATTTGTCCTTTCACTATAGATATTTTCATCAATGGCCCCAAAGCAGTGGTGTGTAAAACAGGTAGAGCCTTAGCGCAAATCAAAGTAATGGCACCAAACTATATTAGCAGTCCATTTTCTTTGTTTCTCTTATGAATGTTCTTGATAAAGCAGTAAAAATTAATTTTATTAAATGTTTACCCTTGAGTACGTACCTTTAAAATCTGTGTAATGAAATAGAAAGTATGCATACAACACTTCTGTGTATGAAGTATGATGGTTGTCTCAAGGAAGGGCGATTATTATGAGGTAAACTAACGTTGTACTTGAAAGAGTGGTAGTCAAACCATGTTATTAAAACTTGAGTAACTAGCAGACTTTTTTTTTGAAAGTGAGTTAAATGAGCCTATCACACCAGGGAAAGCAGCTGGCAGAATTTGTTGCTGATGATAAAATTCAGGCTTTCAGTCAGTAATTAGAGTTTTGGAAAATTTTTATGCATTACCATGAACTGGATAGCATCCCAATATTTGAGACTTTATTCAAATGAGATCAGTAATGATTTCAACAAATGTGTGTGTGTTTTTTAAACTGTTATGAAATTTGTCAACATTGGAAAGTTTTGAATAACCAAGTGAAACAATATTTCTCAAATGACCAATACATGATATTATGAAATGTTCAGTGGTAAAAGATCCATTCAAAATGGAAGATAGAGCCATGGATTTTAGTATAACAGATTATGAAAATTCACTGATACTGTTTTAGATTCTATATTGCGGATTACCTTTATTTATTTATTAGAGAGGATCTTGCTCTGTTGTCTAGGCTGGAGTGCAGTGGCTGTATCACAGCTCACTGCAGCCTTTAACTCCTGGTCTCAAAGAATCTTCCCACCTCAGCCTTCTGAGTAGCTAGGACTACAGGCCACCATACCTGACTAATTTTTAAAATTTTTTTTTTTTTTTTGTAGAGATGAGGGTCCTGCTATATTGCCCAGACTGGCCTTGTACTCCTGGGCTTAGGTGATCTTACTTCTTTGGCCTCCCAAAATGCTGTGATTACAGGCGTGGGCCACTGCACCTGGCTAACAGATTACCTTTAAGTAAATATTAGTAACACTTGTCCAGTTTTGGTGTAGTAGCTAAGAAGAATATCCACAATCTGAAAAGGCTGTTAAAATACTCTTCCCTTTCCAACTGTTTATCTGTATGAGGCTGGATTTTCTTCATATACTTCAGCCTGAACAACACATAGCAGTAGATCGAATACTAGCTTTCTATTAAGTCAGATATTAAAGATAGAAAAATTTAAAACACTACCATTTTTCTTAAAATTTTTTTTGGAAAATATATTTTTTATAAAAAAAGTTATTTGTGTTAACATGTAATGGGTTTTTAATTTTTTAGATGAATTAATAAGTAGAAACTAAAATTGAGTAATTGAAAAACTTAGTATGGTAGATGTAACCCACATGAAGGAAAGCTGATCCTCAGTTTGTGAGAGCATAAAGGGATCCTGAGATCAAAAGTTTGAGAAGCTGTCCTAGGAATGGCAAGCTACTGTAAACTGTCAGTTTCTTTCCCCACGGGACTCAAGGCAAAGTTGTGATTTTTTTTCTCCAGCTGATCACAATGTTTAAAATCTGTTATCTTGGAACTGCAGATATTTAGAAAAATAAAATGTGGTTAACAGTTACTTCTCAAGTTAATGTCTGATTTAAAAGGCTCTTTCTTTGTTTCATTTAGGCAATACTTATTGTCGTTACAGTTGCCTTTGTTCAGGTAAGTAGTCTATTTTGCCAACATAAAAATAGTATGTTATTTAATTACTTAAATTAAGGTGGCTTATGGGGGATGGTAACGTCCATCAGCACAATTTATTCTTTGTTTTTGAAGTAATTTTAGATACAGACAACTCTCTAGGGAATCCTGTGGAACTAAGTAAGGAACTGCTTTGATTTAGGTAGTGAGATGGAAAATCTAGTTTTTTATTTGATAGTGTTAAGAATAAACGAAGCAAATTTTTATTTGATGAAAACAAAAGGCACAGTAATAGAAATAAAATCCAGCAGTAAGTTTTTTTATTTTTCCATTAAAATTATGCTCAGGTTTATAGTTTTATAACACCTAATGTGTTTTAATACCTGTTAAAGTCTAGATGAAACAAAAAAAGAGTATAGCATTAAAAGGTCAATTTATGAAGTACTGTTTGAAGAAAATTCTGTAGATCTGTAACTGATTTCCGTGGCAGAATGGTGTATTTGTTTATTGAATTTATTTTTTGACCTCATTTGTGTGTTTTTTTGGGAGTTAAAATGCTTCTAATCACTGTTAGTGACCCCTCCTTTCCTCCCTTTTTTTAAATTACTCATTTTTCCTCAGAAGGGATGTTCTGATCTGGATCAAACTTCCTATTTATCATAGCCATTGAAATAGTAAATAAAACATGAAAAGGAGTCCCTTTTAAAAATTATTGTGAATATAGCTGTAATGTCAGGATTTCTGTTAACAAGCGTAGGCATAAATTAAAAAGTAGGCTTAGTTTTATGTTTATTTACATATCTGAAACTTCTGTAGATTTTAGAACAATATTTCAGAATATTGGCAGGTCTCATTTTTAGCTAAAACATTAATAAAAATAGAAAATGATTCCAGTTTAGGGTACTGTTGTATAATCCTGAAGTGCATGCTATTTTGAATCTTATGACTATACTTTGTGTGTGGTTATTCTCTTATCTATTAATATAATTTATGCCCTGGGTATTTCTTGTCACTCTCCTGGCTTCTCAGGGTAATTTCTAACCTAGTAAGTTATTTGTTCTATAGTAACCCAGTGTAGAAAGCCAGTTGGAGTCAGATTATTTGCAGCAACTTTGTGGGCTCCATTAGTAGACCATCAGGGTTCCTGTTTTAAGGGAATCTTCTTGCTTGGAACAGACAAATGTTGCCCTCAGGCAGGTCGAGCTGGTTAATTTAGTATAGGCCATTTCAGGGCAGACATCAGTCAAGGCACTTACTCATTCAGCCAAGAGTGTGGTATGACCCACTGGACCAGTAACTGGAACCTTTTTGCATCTTTAATAATATGTCAGATGTGTAGAATGCCCTTCTTCAGAAGGATTCCTGCAGATATTATCACTGTGTATTGAAGACTTTAGTAGCTTGTGCTCTTTTACTAGTAGAAAACCCCTACCTTCAAAAAACCCCATAAAATAGTGATTTTAACATAAGTCATTGTAGAATTTTACACAAGATAGTGTTAAACACTTTAAATACATTGCCTGTAACTGACTACTAAATATGATAGATTTCTTTGATGAAAAACTTACAAAAGGATGAAAACATTATGAAAAACCCAGTTTCAAATTTTCTAGGTCTGATTTCTTACATAGATGTGACTTTTTCCCCCAAATGTGCCTGTGAAGCCAACAAAATTCTATAAATAGCAAGTAAAAATCCTCACTAAAAATATCTTATTGTCAATTGAACTTACCATAATGCTTAATCAAAAAATAATAAAAAATGTATAAAATTCTTAATGATTTCTTATTTACTATTTATATTTTTACATGTGTTTTAAGAGTGCTTTTTATATTATTTTTATATTTATGTTTGCCTTCCCCCCTCTTTTTCTAATCCCCATTCCCCACACCATTATACTTCTTCCCAGCCATAAAATTAGCTAAATGTTTTATATAGTTATATAATGATACCACCTTACAATAAATCTGAAAAATGACTTTTTTTAGACATTCATTAAAGATGGCCATTAGATTTTTAGTGGTATGTTAAATGATTATTTTGATATAGAGGTATCTTTATGGTTGTAGGGAGTAGAGCCAAAGAAACCAAAAGAGGTAGATAAGATTGGGCAGCTTCTATGTCATTTATTATTGGGATCTAGGATTGGTGAGTATTTTTTAGCCTTTTATGAATTTTTGGACAAGACTTCCAAATTCCTCAATATCCTTGGTGTGTTTGGGGGACTTGTAATTTTTATATTTGTAGATTTTCTTTACATTTGTTCTTCTGGCTTACATATAGACTGATTTAGTTGTAAATTATTCTCACACAGCCTCACATTTTCTATCTGAAGTTTGTGATAAGTGTGAAATTTCGATTAGTACTAACACTGCAATCATTTCAAAACACTCTCCACCTTTCACCCCAACTATTTGTTCCTCTGTCTTTTAACCTTAGATTAGAAGATTGATGTACTTAGTGAAGATGTGAGGCAAAAATAGCAGTGTTGTTGGGTGAAACAAGACTTCCCATGGAAACATGGACTAAATAGTATAGTGGGGTGAAGGATGTCTCTGACTCTCAGCTGTTGGTTGTATAAACGGAAGAAGGCTGGAACGTAACAGAGTTAGCACCCTTGAGAATTTTCCCTTTCAGATAATATAGGTTGATGGGAAGGGTGTCTCTTAGGGTAGAGTTGGTCACATCTCCTTGTTTATCTCATGTTTTTTTCTAAGCCATTAGAAAACCATTGCAGTTAGTATGGGCTTAAATCCCAAAGCAAATGTTGCTTTCAGTTAATTTTCTTTGACTTGGTTGGTCATTAAACACAAAACATAAAATTATCTTAATTTTCAGGCTTACTTACTCAAAATTATGTATTCCTTAGACATGCTAAGCAGTTTTCATTTTCTTATAAATAATTTAACCTTAGCCTTGAACATTGACTATTAAAATGTAAAACTAGGAATATTAATTATCAAAATTGTGTGATCACTATATTTAACATTTTTAAGTAAGGGAGAAAATTTTATGGGTAGGAGTATAAGTAAAGGAAGAGATAAGAATTGGGGGAAATTTTTAAATAATGATTGTGATTGATATTTAAAGTCAAATAGAATACATTCATAGGAACATACATATTTGTGTTTCTTTTTTTTTCTTACTATTTTATTTTGAGACGGAGTGTCACTCTTTTGCCTGGGCTAGAGTGCCGTGGCGTCAGCCTAGCTCACAGCAACCTCAAACTCCTGGGCTCTAGCAATCCTCCTGCCTCAGCCTCCCGGGTAGCTGGGACTACAGGCACGTGCCACTGTGCCTGCCTGATTTTTTCTATTTTTGGTTATTTGGCTAATTTCTTTCTATCTTTAGTAGAGACAGGTCTCGCTCTTGCTCAGGCTGGTCTCGAACTCCTGAGCTCAAGCAATCCTCCTGCCTCGGCCTCCCAGAGTGCTAGGATTACAGGTGTGAGCCACCATTCCCGGCCTTGCATTTCTTTATGAGTGTTTTTTGTTAATATTAAGTTCTACTTTTTGTTTGAATAGGAATATCATTCAGGAACATACATATTTGCATTTCTTTATAAGTGTTTTTTGTTAACATTAAGTTCTGCTTTTCTTTTTGCTTGAATAGGAATATCGTTCAGAAAAATCTCTCGAAGAATTGAGTAAACTTGTGCCACCAGAATGCCATTGGTATGAACTTTTGTTTGGTATAGATTTCTATCCTTTTAAAAATAGAAATAGAAATCGAATGCAAATATTAATAGTACAGTATACATTGTGGCTCCAGCTTTGTCTAAACATAGGGAAGAGACTATTAATCTCACATGAAAAATTCCTGGTTTAATCAATACAGGAAAATTACACTATTAAAAGTTCTGATTTTGAGATTCTTGAGACATGGATTTATTCAACAGATTGTTTTTTGTATGTGTATGTGCTAAGTTATAGTGATGCACAAACAGACCTGGGTGATTCAGAAGGTTGGTTCAGTTTTCATATTTTACATTTAAACAACTAATTGGTTTTTCCAATGATATTCTGTCATCTTAGCATTTTAGTTAACAAGGGCACAGAAACAGGCTTTCCTGTAGTCCTTACATTTGACTTACCTCCTTGGAAGTGGTAATAATAGAATATGTTTTCCCTTAGGCAAGCCCACCAGAAATAACTTATTATTAACCAGATAAGTGGCATGGCTTGCTTTTTCTTCAACTATGGTTGTTTCTGTTTCATGTTACAGTGTGCGTGAAGGAAAATTGGAGCATACACTTGCCCGAGATTTGGTTCCAGGTGATACAGTTTGCCTTTCTGTTGGGGACAGAGTTCCTGCTGACTTACGCTTGTTTGAGGTAAATTTGGGGATCTGTTTTTGAGAAGTGAAAATACTTGGATATTAATTAAAGAATAAACATTAATAGTTTTAAGGATTAACACATGGTTGATTTGAAACATTTGGTATTCTAGTTTAGTGAGATACGTAACCTTTTTTTTTTCTTAAAATATATGTCTCTACTGAAGTCTTTTCAGGTGTATATTTAGTCAGTTAGCAGAACTTTATGGAAACCTGTGTCTTAAGACTGAAAGACAAAGATGATATGATAGAATTCTGGATTAGTTAGTATACTGTATGTGTATACAAATCACTTACCGAAAAATAAGGTATAGCTCAGTAATTGAGTAAGAGAAGTTCAAAGAATAGGGTATAGAAATTTAAAGAAGGAAGAGCTTCCAACTAATTTGGGTGAGCTCAGAGAATGCCTCAGACACAAGGGCTTTGGCATTTGAAGAATAGTAGTGGACAGAGATGGGAAAGACAATGAAGCGACAGTATTCAAATCCCAGTATATGATATGGGGCTAGGGTATGTTAAGGATAGAAAATGTATGATGGAATTAGTTTCAGGAGGACCTTGGATACTAAATTTCACTTTTGATTTTATTGGTTAGGAATTAATTCTTGAGAGTCATGCGCAACTGGCAAATGATGGTGCCCTTAATCTGGCTACAATGTGTAGAATAGATTGAAGGCCTGGAAAATGGAGGTAGGCACTTAGTTTAAGAGGCTTCATAGTCAGCACACCAGCATTATCCGCTATTAGAATTGAGCTGTTCATTAACACCTACAGAGCTGTGAGTCTTTAAAAACTTACTATGACCTAAAATGCTCATATAGAGGTTGTAGAAAGCCTGAAGAATTTTTCAAATTGTAGTAAGAACAAACTTTACTTAATCTTTAAAAAGAGACCTTTTTTCCAAATACTTGAAATTATCCATAGAAAGATATTGGATTGTTTTAATTGAGTGAATAGGAGTAATTAGTATAATATAGCAAATGTTAGGAGCATTATTAATTTTACATTATGTTCTTTTTTCTCCTTTTTGCATGTTTTTAATGTTAAGTTTTAAAATTCTTCTTCTTTCCTTCTGTCCTTAATATTTAGTTTATGATAATACCTTGAATTATTCTTTCTCAGAGATTAGGTAGTCCTGTCATTTGGCATAAATCATCTTCCCCTGTTCCCCAAAGAACTCTAATTTGAATTCATGGAGTTTATGCCACCTTTTATTCTGGAGCGCTTCTCTTCCAATTCAGAAGCAGACTTCCTTAGTAGGATAATTAGAAGATGGTGTTTCCCATTGTTTGAACAACTTGAGCAGAATAATAACATAGAAACTTCAAAATGCCATTTGGCTTGGTAAAGTATTTTAGGGTTTTCATTTAAGGGTTAATTGATTTGAGAATTAATTATCTTAAAATTCATGTGCAAACAGGAGAAAAACCTGTCAGAGTATGGATTAGTATGTGTTTTATCCATTCAGCAAATACACAAAGACTTAACTTTGAGTTCAGTAAGAATTATAAACATATGCCTTGTGAAGTAATTTGTTGTTATTGTTTTCCCCCTGCTTGTTAACTTTTCAAACACTTCATCAGCACGTTTTATTCTGCATTGCCATAGTTAGAATGATTTTGTTCTAATTAATCTACTTTTACATATATAGTTGAACATTTTTGATCTCCTCTACCTTAATTATGCCTATTTGTTTTGCCTACTACCTGGCCCCAAACAGGCTTTTGCAACTACTTTGACAGTAGTTTAAGATAACTTTCTTAAAAGATTTGAGTCTTTCATCCTGCATCTATATTTAAATGTACTGACTTAAGATATAATATGACTGATAAAGTCGATTTCTCTTCTGGACAAAGAAGCTGGTATCTTCTTGGAATTAAATTGGCTTATTGGAGTTTTGTTTGCTCCGTTTGGCTGTGTTGATCTTTGGATGATTTTGTAAGCTGGCTGGTCATTTGATGTTACTACACAAAATAAATTCTTCATTAGGATTTAAAGGAATCAGAAAACTCCTCAGTAAGCTTTGGGAAGTTATTAATTTCTCACAAAGCACATGCGTTTCATTTCATAGAAAGCAAGGCCCTGGACTTTTGCAATTTAGTTAGTTCTCTTTTGGTATACTGGGCCCAATGCTCAGGTTGTCGCCTTAGTGTCATCATGCTGTGACTCTGTGGTTCCTGTCATAAATTTCATTGGTTTCACGTTTTGGTTGTCAGCTTGCCTGGGCCCTCTTCAATTTCTTGTCAGCATATTTGGTGACCTGACTGCCATATAATATAACTATTATCAGGTATTATCTTTTCATAGGCTATATTTTGTTACAGCTCAAACTGCTATAACAAAACACCATATAGACGGAATGGCCGAAACAACAGACCTTTATTTATCACAGTTTTAGAGGCTGGAAGTCCAAGATCAAGGTCTGACAGAGTTTGGTTTCTGGCGAGGGCTCTCTTACTAGGTGCAGATGGATGCCTTCTTACTGTGTCCTGACATGGCAGAGAGAGCAATTTCTCTGTCTTCCTCTTCTTATAAGGCCACTAATGCCGTCATAAGGACCCCAGCTGTATGACTTCATCTACCCCTCATTACCTCCCAAGGTTCTATCTCCAAATAACATTACATTGGCTGATTAGAGCTTCAGCATATGAATTTCAAGAGTATATGGTTTAGACCATAACAGGCTGAGACTGCCATTTTGTAAATACTTTTTAAAGACTAATGTTCGTAATTTAAGTAATCGTGTACTATTTACCCTTGCCTGAGTCAGTTTTCTGTAAGCCAGTGGGTGAGCTAATATAGTCACCGCTCAGTATCCACAGAGGATTGGTTCCAGGATCCCTATGGTTCCTAAAAAAATCCCACATATGTTCAAGGCTCTTATGTAAAATGGCATAGTATATGCATCGACTGGTGCCACTACCGCACAAAGCTGGTTGACATGAGTTTATGGGGGTCAGGTACGCCTGTCTATTATCAGCTTTTGACAGCACTGCACTGTGTTTCTGTTTGAAGTAGAATTTGTGAATAGTTGCACAGCTCGACAGTATTTTTTAATTCTGTCTGCTTAACAGCCCATCATGTCAAAGAAGACCAAGAGAACCTGCTAAAGGAAGAAAACAGATTTTTTTAAATGAGAATTAGGAATTGCAATATTATCTTGTTTCTGCTAAAGATGAGATGATTTGCTTGCTTTGTGATACTGTAATATCAACATTAAAGAAATTCAGTGCTCATCAACATTATAACACTCACAAGAACCGCAAATATTTTAAATTAGAGGTAGAGGCGCAAAGTGTTGTATTGCAGAAATTAAAAGATGAAAAGCAAAAGCAAAGACAGTTCTTCCAAGCAGCAATAAGACCTGTAAATAATGCCACTGAAGCAACTTATAAAGTAGTTTATACACTGGGGAAAAAAGGGAAACCATGCAATGATGTAGAAATTGTGAAAGAATGCATTGTTGAAGTTACAGATTTCTTAAACCCTGATAACATTTTAAAGTACAGACAACTGCCTCTTTCAAGGAGAACCATAACTGATCAGCAGCATGAATTGCCTTCAACTTAACAGAACAACTTCATACAGTACTTCAAAAGGAAAATATATATTATTCAGTCGCTTAGGATGAATCAACTGAGAACTACTGACTCGGGGCAGGTTTTATACTTCATTTGGGTCATAAGATTTTCTTTGCTATGAAGAGTTACTTTGGGCACCCTTGGGAACAGAACATGGGGAATACGTATCTTCAGCAACTTTCAAGATAAATGTGAAGTTGGGCTGAATTTGGTAAATTTAGTGAGTGTATGTAAGTGACACTTTGCAACAGGTTATTAAGTATTGTTAACTATTCATGCAGATGCAACCATGGGTCATCGTTAGTTTCATAACATGCTAACACTGAATGATGAGGTACTCATTGTGAATTTGCTATATTATTCTAAAGTGGGTTGGCTATTGCAGGGACAGGTGTTAGCCAAAATTTTATCTCTGTGAGAACAGATAGTTAAATTTTATGAAGAACAGAATCAGCAATGTGAATTATTAGAAGGTTTCTTGGGAATGATACTAAAAGGAGTAAAATAAAAGGATTTCTATAGGAATGCAGCATTTCTGTGTGATATGTTAAATCAAAATGACTTGACTGTTTCTTTGCAAGATAAAAAAAGTCTAAGTCTATATATGATATGTGACAAAAAATCCGAGCATTTTAAAAAAAGCTATCTTTTTTCAAAACACTTCTTCAAAAGGAAATTTTGGATGAACATTTCCCTCAGTTAGCAAAGGTCATTGATGAGCAGGATGATATATGCGAATCACTTGAAGAATAATGCAGCTGTTATAGACCTATTAATTGGAAAATACAACGCAAGGTTCACTGACTTTGAGAATCACGACATCACACATCACACTCAAATGAGCATTTCTGCCTCATCTAGTTGATATCACCAAGGCACCTAAAGAACTACAGATGGAATTGATTGAGCTCCTAGTAGATGACATTTTAAAGTCATTGTCTGATACTAAGAAAGATCCAATAGAAATATGGAAAAATGCAGTAGAACACCCACACCTTTGGCAACATGCTTGAAAAATGCTTTCTTGCTTTTTAGCCACTTACTGCTGCGAGTCTACATTCTCCTACCTAACCCAAATCAAGACACCCTTAAGGTCACAAATGACTGATACCCATCTAGAGCAGTGGTGCCCAACCTTTTTGGCACCAGGGACTGATTTCATGGAAGACAGTTTTTCCATGGACTGGGAGTGGGGGTAGGAGGTTGGGGCAGTGGCAGAGATCTGTGGCCTGGTCCCTAATAGACCATAGGAGTTGGGGAGTACAGATCTAGAGCGTCAGCTGAAACTGCAGACCTCTGTGCTGCAACGAGATATTCAAATGCTTTCCAACAAAAAGAACAAAGTCATTAAAAGATTAGTTAACTTTAAAATTAAGACATAGTTTTTATTTTTTGAAATTATGAAGTACATAGTAGTTAGATTTTTACAAAATAGCGTACGTTTTTAAGTATATCTAATTGAAGTTTCTTGAATGCGGCCTTATTTGATTACAGCAAAATTGATGGAGACTTCCAGCATGAAAAGCTACTTCTGGTTTAATTCATTTACATTTAGTAATAGGAAAAAGCTTACACTATTTTGTTATTTGTTTTCTATTTGTGTTACTTTTTGTGCTCCTTAATTCTTCCAGTGTACTCAGTTTTGTGTTTGATTGATTTCTTTATTAAATGTACCTTTTTGATGCCCTCTTCATTTTTCTGTATATTTTTTATTTACTTTCTTAGAGGTTACATGGGGATTACAATTACCATCCTAAATTTATAAATCTAATTTGAAGTGATACCAACTTTGCTTCTGTAGCATACAAAAACTTTTCTGCTTATACAGCCCACTCCTCTTCCACCTTTATGTTATTGTTGCATATGACATCTTTATATATTATGTGCCCATTAACATAGATTCATAAGAGTTTAATGCATTTGTTTTTAACATATGGGAAGCAAAAAAGGAGTCACCAAATACAATAATGCTGGCTTTTATATTTGCCTACATAGTTATCTTTACTGGAATTTTTTATTTCTTCTTATGACTTTCAGTTACTTTCTACTTTCCTTTTATTTTAGTTGGAAGAGGCTCTCTTTTAGCATTTCTTGTGAGCCAGGTCTTACTAGTGATGAACTCTTAGTTTTTAGCTAGGAATTTCTTTTCCTTTATTTTTGAAAGATAATGTTGCCAAATATAAAATTCTGGATTGATGATTTCTTTCCGAGTACTCTAAATATGTTACTCTACTCCTCTGGCCTCCGTGGTTTCTGATTAGAAATGGGCTATTAATCTTACTAGGAATCTCTTATATGTGATGATGGTACAATTTTTCCAACAGCATGTGCTTACTTTGTGTCTCTGTTACATTTTGATAACTCTTACGTTGTTTTCAACTTTATTATATCTGTTATGGTGACCTTTGATGTTACTATTGTAATTTTGGGGGAGAGCCACAAACCACACCCACACAAGATGGCAAACTTAATAAATGCTGTGCATGTTCTGACAACTCCACTCACTGGTGTCACCGTGTTCCTCTCCCTCTCCTCAGGCCTCCCTATTCCCTGAGATACAACAGTATTGAAATTAGGCCAATTAATAACCATATAATGACTGAAAGTATGCACAGGAAAGGAAGAGTCACATGTCTCACTTTAAATGAAAAGCTAAAAATAATCAAGCTTAGTGAGGAAGGTAGCCAGAACCCAAGCTAGGCTGAAAGCTAGGTCTCTTGTGACAAACAGCCATGTTGTGAATGCAAAGGAAAAGTTCTTGAAGGAAATTAAATGTGCTACTCTAGTGAACACACAAATGGTAAGAAAGTGAAACAGTCTTATTACTGATATGGAGAAAATATTAGTGGTTTGGATAGAAAATCAAACCAAAAGATCATAACATTTCCTTAAGTCAGAACCTAATCCAGTGGAAAGCCCTAACTCTGTTTAATTCTGTGAAGGTTGAGAGAGCTGAGGATGCTGCAAAATAAAAGTTGGAAGCTAGCAGAGGTTGGTTCATGAGGTTTAAGGAAGGAAGCTATCTCCATAACATAAAAGTTCAAGATGAAGCGGCAATTGCTAATGTAGGAGCCATAGCAAATGATCCAAAAGATCTAGCTAAGATCATTAATGAAGATGACTACACTAAACAGCAGATTTTCAGTGTAGACAAAACAGCCTTCTATTGGAAAAAGATGTCATCTAGGACTCATAGCAGGAGAGGAGAAATCAATATCTGGCTTCAAAGGACAGGCTGACTCACTTGTTAGGGGCTAACACAGCTTTTGAATTTAAGCCAGTGCTCATTTACCATTCCAAAAATCTTAGAGCTCTTAAGAATTATGTTAAATCTATTCTGCTTGGGCTCTAGAAATGGAACAACAAAGCCTAGACGACAGCATATCTGTTTATAGAATGGCTTACTCAGTGTTTTATGCCCACTGTTGAGACCTACTACTCAGAAAAAAAAAATTCCTTTCCAAATATTACTGCTCTTGACAATGTACCTAGTCACCCAAGAGCCTGATGGTGTTGTACAAGGAGAATAATAATATTAATGGTTTCATGCCTGCTAATGCAACATCCATTCTGCAACCCATGGATCAAGGAATAATTTTGACTTTCAGATCTTATTATTTAAGAAATACATTTTGTGAGGTGATAGCTGCTGTAGATAGTGATTCCTCTGATGGCTCTGGGCAAAGTCAGTTCAATACCTTCTGGAAAGGATTCACCATTCTAGGTACCGTTAAGAATATTTGTGATTCATGGATGGAGGTCAAATTATCAACATTAACAGGAGTTTGAAAGATGTTGAATCCAGCCTTCGTGGATGACTTTGAAGGGTTCAAGACTTCAGTGGAGGAAGTAACTGCAGATGTGGTGGAAATAACAAGAGAATTAGATGTAGAGTGTGAAGATGTGACTGAATTGTTGCAATCTTACGATAAAACTTGAACAGATGAGGAGTTGCTTCTTTATGGATAAGTAAAGAAAGTAGTTTCTTGAGATGGAATCTACTTCCAGTGAAGATGCTATGAATATCGCTGAAATAACAACAAAGGATTTAGAATATTACATAAACTTAATTAAGCAGTGGCGGAGTTTGAGAGGATTGGCTCCAATTTTGAAAGAAGTTCTGTGAGTAAAATCCTGTCAACTAGCATCACGTTACAGAGAAACCTTTTGTGAAAAGAAGGATCAATCGATGCTGCAAACTTGATTACTGTCTTATTTTCTGAAATTGCCGCAGTCATCCCAACGTTTAGCAACCACCAGCCTGATTAGTGAGCAGCCATCAACATAAAGGCAAGACTCTCTAGGAGCAAAAAGATTATGACTCACTGAAGGCTCAGATGATTGCTAATATTTTTTAGCAATAAAGTATTTTTTAACTAAGGTACGTATATTTTTTTAAGACATGCTATTGCATACTTTAATAGGCTACAATATAGTGTAAACATAACTTTTCAGTACACTGGGAAACCAAAAATATGTGTTTGATTTGCTTTATTGCAACATTTGCTTTATTGTGGTGGTCTGGAATGGAATCCACAGTAACTCCAAGGTATGCATGTATGTTTTTATGGTTGATAGGTCCCACATGTCCCTTAGGCTCTATTCATTTTTATCTTTTTCTTTGAATTGGTGAATTTTAATCATCCTAACTTCAAGGTTGCTGATTTTTTTTCTCTTACCTGTTCATATCCATTGAACCCTTCTAGCAAACTTTTCATTTCAGTTATTATATTTTTTAGCTCCAGAGTTTCTATTTGTTTTATTTTTATATTTTTTCTTTCTCTACAAATATTCTCTATTTGTTCATAAATTGCTTTCCTGATTTCCTTTAGTTCCCCTGGTTTCCTTTATTTCATGGAGCATATTTAAGGCAGTTGGCATAAAATCTTTTTCTAGTTATGTCTGAGATTTCTGAGAGATGGTTTCTGTGAATTTATTTTTTTCCTGTGAATCGGCCATACTTTCTTATCTTTCTGTGTTTTGTTAAAAACTGGGCATTTTGGATGTTATCATACTGTAACTCCGGATACCAGATTATTCCTTTTCCCTAAAGTTTGTTGTTTTTGATTTTGGGGGCTGAAGTTGTCCAGTTTATTTAGTGACTTTTTCAAATTATTTTTGCAAAGACTATTTTCTTTGTTGTTTATTTGTGGCCACTGAAGTTTCTGTTCCATTATGTCTACAGTCAACCATAACTGCCTGGAATAAAAAAGAAAAATAATATACCATTCTCATACCATTCTCATAATCTTTGCAGCCTGTCTTTGAGCTGGAATACTTCTTCAGCACTAAGCTAGGTGCCTACTACTTTGTTTTTGCCTTTATCTCCTGCTTGTACTGAACCCATAGATCTGCTGGAGATGCAGTCCTAGTCTCAGTTTTTTTCTGAACATGCTTCTGGTACTTGGAATGCATGTGCATTCTGCCTTCCCTGGTACAGGCGGTGGCCCTTCTAAGTCCTTATTTCCCCAAGAAACTTTCACCTCTTCTTTTTTCCAGCCTTTTGGGTATGTATCCTGGTTGCCCTTTCCTTAGCCTCTTGCCTGCTAGTATATGTCTTTAATCTTTTGACATATGCCTGGAAAACCATTTTAGCTGGGGTGGGACAGGGATGAGAAATAAAGGTCCACTTTTGCACTGATCCCTAAGTGGACTGCCAGACAGGTCAAAATACACAACTAGAGTATTTTAAGAACAAAGTCTATCTTAGCCTCCTGGTACCAGTAAGGCTGCATTAGGATCGCGGACTGTTCCATACCTGAAACTGCTGATCTGGGGAATGGGCAATACTAGACAGGTAAACAAAAAGACCACTGTACTTTCATGAAATTCACCTACCTTTTTCCTTCTTTCGTCACTCCCCTGGTTGCTTTAAGTTTTTGATTTCAGAGTTGATTCTGTCAGTTTTTGCCTGCTTATGATTATTTGAGAAGAAGGATAAATTCTTTGAGTGCCCTACTTCCCTGTTTTCTCTTACATCACTCTTGAGTTCTTTTTATATTGACCTCAGTATGGTATTTTTTTGGTAGGTAAATTTGATAAATTGATTTGTAGTACATTGTTGGCCCTCTTATACTGCGATTTATCACCGAAATTTTGCTTTTAACACATTAGCTGCCGTTTGAGTTGTATTTAACTCATGCTAGTTTTGAGCCCAGGGCCTTGGGAAGCATATGTAACTCACACATTTCTTCACCTTGGGAGCCATGAGAACTATTTTTGAAGTTGCATATAACTTGCAGAAAACAATAAAATATAGCAAATCTTTCATTACATTAGAAAGGATCATTTTGTTTTTGAAGTTTTTATTCTGTTTTTATAATAAAACACCATGGTCCCAAGGAAGAATTTTTCTTTTTTAGTGTGCAGTCAATGTGTTAAAAGTTTCTGAATTCTTCAACCTATGCACAAACTTTTTAAAAAGAACAGTTTACAAGCATCTCAGGAAGTTTTATCTCAGGATATTTTAAATTAGCTGTTTAAAGAAATTGAGTAGACTATTGGGAGAAAGTATGTGATATATTTGTGTAATTTAGAAACGTTCCTATTCACTAAAGATTATTTCACATAGTGACATATTTAACCTGGAAAAGATGTCTATTTCCATAATATTAAGAGACATCATTATACAACTCAGGAAACCACTCTAGAGCTCTGGGAGTGTTTGTTCTCTTAGATTGTATAATCTTGGGTTACTTCAATGTTTTGTTGGATTTTTATAGTTCAGTGGCTTAAAAGCAGTGTGAGCAGAAGAATGCTATTCATGTTGAAAATGCTGAAGAGAAAGAACTTTTTTTTTTTCATTAAGTCAGTAAATTACAAAGACAATAGGTGCTAGGGAGTGATGAGATTGAAAGAGTGTAATGTTTTTTTTACAGATTTTCATTTCTTTCATTTCTTTCTTCTTAGGAAAGGACTGTTGTAAAAATCCCTTTTTGAAATTTGGTTTGATAGTCATAGTGAAATATCCTAGAACTCCTAGGATGCTGGCTTTTAAATTATTGACAGCTTGATCTATTAATAGTTGAATCTGTGTGCTTTTGTCAGAAAGTGGGCAGTGCACACAAGCATTAACCATGGGATAAAATCAATTTCATGTATCCTTTTCAATAATTTATAACACTTGGTTGGCTGGACTTTGAGTGTTAATAAGTTAGGACAGATGAAGAATTTTAAATTACATTTTTCTTCATTTGCATAAACAGGAATTTAAATTTTGAGAGCAGAAGTAAGAAATTTTATAATGATCAGGCAGCTGCAGATGTATTTTGAAAGATTGTTTTCTGGGGAATGAAATCCATTTCTAATTTGCTTTTTAGTGATTTGCTTTTAATTCTGGACTAGAGAGGTAGTTGCCTTAGCAGCATACTATATATCATACTATTCTTTAAGAACTTAAAATACAGTACCAATTGTACCGTATTAACCTTAATTTTTTTATGCAGTCACTTTCTGCCTACCAGGAAACCTTTGTGACTGGAAGTTTCTTTCTTTCTGCCTAGTGCCTTATGGGAATAATAATTTTGTAAATTTTTCTAATCATTTTTATTGTGTAGGTATTAAATATCCAGATTATAAATTATATATACATCTTGATTCTTATTTATAATTTGGTTTTTGAACTGTGTTGTAGCTTATTCAAACCTCTACTGAAGTACCTGAGGGAGAAATGAAATTGAAAAACTTATTTCCCATTTCATTAACAGCTCTTCTGAAGATTTAATGTTTAAAATTTTGGCCAGGAGGCATGGGCTGGCTGATTCTTTGATTTCACTTTATCTTTTATTCTTTGATTTCACTTTGAGTATTTATGACTCCAATATCTTTATTCTCAGATGAACTAAATTGTGACTTTATTAAACCGTAATAGGCTTGCCTAATTTATTAAATACTGCTCTTGTTAGAAGTGATCTCCTTACCCCAACTCCCTCAAAACTGCTTCCTATGAAAACTCTTGCAGTCACCATTGAGAGAAAATAACTTATAACTTAGAAAATATTCTTGTTCAATAGATAGTTGAGATCTTTGCTGTTTGGGACATGGTATGATTTAGACAGATTTCATTGTTTATATGTTATTGATAATTTGCATTTCAGCTACAAATTTCTAATTATATAGAAAAAAATGAAGGTCTCAAGCCCCACATCAGTCTGTCTCTTACCCTAGGCAAGGTTGATTGCTGTTGTGCTATAAATGACCTTCTTTTCTATAGAAAAGCCATAACCAAAAATTCTTACTTTCTTAAATGGCTGTTCTGCTAAGGCTGAAACTGAAGAGCTAGGTCACTAAAAGAGCCAATAGAGCCATGCCTTTCTCTCTTTTTAAAAATGTCAGATTATTTTGATTATTTTTTTTTATTCCTTCTCCCTATAAACAATTACCTCATGTTAGTATTTATGTTTAAGATTTACTCTTAACAAAAAATCTTCAGAGGGAAAAACATGAATTTCACCTCTCTTAGAGAAAGAATTCTGTAAATGTATACAAGTATTTGTTTGCTTTTAAATAGTAACAGGTCTCTTTTCTAATTAAGAGCTTAGAAAATAACATAAAATCCTGATTGCTGTGAGAAGCATTAAAGAGTTTGTTAAATAAAATGAACCTTATGTAAGTTGACTTTTGTAATTCAGAAAAATAGTTTTTTACATTCTTTGCTTAATGTGTTATACCTGTGACCTCCTATAAGTAGTTATAGAACTAGGGGGGAGAAATACTTTGCACATTGATCCTCTAAATAATTAAGAGTAATCTGGAGTTAACATCTGTCAACATTGGAATCTCATCTCCATGACTTTCTGTCTGTATGATGTTGAGTGAATTGCCTAGCCTTTCAGAGTGTCTGCTAAACAGTTATAATAGTACTTGCCTCACAGGAGTTGTTAGTAGAATTAAATGTGATAATTTAGCACAGATACGTAGCATAGTGCTTAGCAGATAGTAAGCAATGAAATGTTAACTGATTGTTATTAGTATTAGAATCATTGAAGAAAGGTCTATCTTTGGAGGTTTTCTTACCCTTTTTTTTTTTTTTAACATCTGCCACTTCATTTATTTATTTTTTATTTGTAGGAGGAGTAGGAACAAATTTTAAGGGAGATTTTCATTTTTCCCCCTAAACATGAATCATTCAAGTAAAACCACTTAACTATACAAATGTAGCAAAGTAAGGGGAAAATAGCACAACAACCCAAGAGGCAAAGGTTGGGGAGGAAGAGGTGGGGGTAGGCTACATATATAATAACATGCATGAGTACCATATGGCCCACCTGCTCTGGACCGCCTCCCCAGAAGGCAAGCACAAGGACCCATCTTAAGAGGATGTTTCCCCCTAAACTCCTGAGAATGTTTCAACTTAAAACTTAAGGTTAAAAAGAGAAAAAAAAGAAAAAAACTACAAAAGCCCATGAACCATGCAACCATAGCCACCTTCCTTTATTGATTATAGGAGTTTCTTTTCATTTTAAGAAAAGGTTAATAAAAAGTATTTAAAAATTATTTTCTCATCTTATATTTGTAGAGATTAATAGAATTCATAAGTTTATTCGAAAACAGACCAGAAAGTGCCCTTGTTGGTGAGAGGATCAGCAGGAATAGAAAGTTTGGGATGCTGGAGCTGCTGGTGGAGAATGGGAAGCCCAGCCTCCCAGAAGAAATTAGAAAATACGAATGTAGGGGCATGTGGGATGTGGCTAGGAGCAACTCCAGGTAATCCATAGCTGCTCAGGAAAGGGGAACACAGGGTGGTCAGAAAGGCGTTAAACTCCTCCTTGACCTATAAAACCGGTTTTTACAAAGATCCAAGCAGTGTGGTCCCTAGCTGAGGTGAACACTTCAATGTTTATTCACATGCTTTGTTTTTCTCTTTTAAGATTCAAACTTACTCAAATTAAATCTTTCTAATATTGCTTACTATATATGCCTAAAAAAAGAAAAGAAAAAAAAAAGAAGGGCTTTTAAAATCAGGACAGAGAAGAAGAGATTGAAAACCATCAAATTAGTCCTCTTAGTTCCAAATGAAATGAAGTTAAGAACAAAACTGTTATTTTCTAATGGGGAACAAACCAAAATCCAGTCACTCTCCCTCCCTACCCTTACCTCAACCCCTCTCATCAACAAATGAGGAACTCAGCTGAAGCCTAATGTGTGGTGTTCTGCTCAAGAGCTGGGCCTGACCCCAGGCTCCATGGCTTTCTCCGTCCAGCGGGACACAGTGCCAGGGATGCTTTCTGCCATAATAGGATTTTGCATGGCTGGTAGCGGGTGGGAGTGGGATTTTCAGAATGTGTTAGTGTGAAAAGTTATTCAGTTCTAAGGTTAATTTGGAAAAAAAAGCCAAATAGATATGTTTCTTTAATGAAGAAAAATTCATTGCTTTCAAATGTGGCAGATGTTTTTTTTTTTTTAATCTATAGTTGGACTGAGGTAAGGAACTCAAATTTACCTGGCTTGTGTTTGCATACACAATTATATTAGATGTGAAGTCTTCTGAAGACTGAAGGTCTGTTGATTTGTGTTTTAAGGAATAATTTTTTGTAAGCCTATTGATACCAAAATGCGTTTCATTGCCATAGTACCTAAACTTTTGGGAAATGCCAACACGGTTTTGTTTCTTTGGATTTATATGATATAATTTATTTTCATGCTGAACAGTTTTAAACTTCATGAGCTAATGTAAATTCTTGATTGTTTTTACGAAGTTATATGTTTACCTCACACATGAACATAAGTATGTTCTTGCCCCCAAGGTCTTTGTACTTTTTGCTTCCTTTGCCTTGAATCCTTTCTCGCTGATCATGGTCCAACCTTGAAGCTCTCAGATCTCTCAGGGCTCTGCACGTGTTACCTGATGTTGAGGAATGCTCTCTTTCTCCTGTCTAAAATGTCACTCTATTCCTGTTATTGTCCATCGCCCCTCCCACTCCCAACCCCCGCATTAGAATAATAGCTAAGAGTAGGAACTTGGTTTTGTTCATTGCTGATTCTCCCACTATGTGATACGCCACAGGGCCTGGCACATTGTAAGCACTAAGAAATATTTGTTAAGTGCATGAAGGAATGGCATTGATCAAATTAAAATAGTTTTGTTGCAGATGTGGGGAAGAAGAATCTGCAAACCAGTTTTTTATAATTTTATGTGAGATTATTTAGGTATTTATGCTCATGAGGAGATGAACTAATTAAAAAGATGTGATTTATTACCTTTCATTCCTCCCTTCCAAAAAAGAAAAAAAAGAAGTGTTAAAGTTTAGAGTACTTGGTACATAGTGTGAACTTTAAGAGACCTGAATGAGAACCGCATCAGCTTAAAATAGCAGTGAGATTGCACAGTAATTTATCTTGTTTTCTTTCCAGGATCTAGTTCAGTGCCTAGCGCATATGTTAATATAAGTCAATAAATGTTTGTTGGGTGAGTGAATGAGCCTGTAAAATTAGTAAAATCATGAACCTAATTCCTGATTTCCCAAAGAGTATCCTAAAGACCCTTGAATAAGAGCTTCTGGAATAAAATGGATCAAAGTAGTTTGGGAAATACTGTGTTCCATTAATTCTCAAACTCGAGTGTGTGTGCAACAGAATCACCTGGAGAGCTTGTAAATACAGTCTTTTAGGTTTACTTTCCCCACTCTTGTGTTTTTGAGGTAGGGCAGAGGATTTGCATTTGTAACAAGTTCTGAGGTTGTGGAGGTGATGTTGTTCCTGCTGGGGCCATTCGCTATTCTGATCTTTTGACTTAGAGTAAGGATGTGTGATACAAAATGTGGCTAATCAATAGAACGGGAATATTTGAGGAAGAAGTGATGGTTACTCACTCTTGAGATGTTAAATGTAGCACAAACTTGAATTTATGGAATTCTTTTTGCTCCACAAGGCTGTAGATCTTTCCATTGATGAATCCAGCTTGACAGGAGAGACAACACCTTGTTCTAAGGTGACAGCTCCTCAGCCAGCTGCAACTAATGGAGATCTTGCATCAAGAAGTAACATTGCCTTTATGGGAACACTTGTCCGATGTGGCAAAGCAAAGGTAATTTTTTTTCTCGTTTTGAAAAAAGAAGGTTCTTAGACTGTTTTTTCAGTTCTTTTTTGCTAATTTTATGTGGAAGTTTTTTTGAAATATATGACAAAAGATACAATTGAACATAACACTTGGCATCTATTTGTGAGATTGGGGAGAAGTTGTGTCCCCGAAGAAGAATATATTTGTAGTTCTGTCATTTACCAGATAATGGATCGTCCTCAGTACCTGTTCTTTGTATAAGATAGAAACAAGTCGTTCATGGATATGTTCATTACTAATTACATAAAGTTTTAATTTAGTTGCTATAATACAGGCTATAATATTCTGACTATAGTTCACTTACTGATTGATTTCAAATACTGTCTTTCCTGGATTCTAATATTCCACCAATATAAAAGACACCATTAACTAGCTTATGAGGGGGAAAAGAAACTAAGTTAAATGTCTCTATTCTGTATAATATAGATGTGAATTTCAGAAATGTTAATATAGACACAAAATGGGCCTAGGAGTTGAGTCAGTAATAAATTTAATGAAGTATTTGTTTCCATAGTTTGTATCATAAGGGGTAAATACTAGTGACAATAACATGAAGTAAATTTGCTAAAGAAACCTTGGATATGTATGTCAGACATCTTCACTGTATATAAGACTTTGAAAAATGGGCACGAAAGCTTTATGTTGTTTTTTTGATAGGTTATTCCATCTGAATGTAAATGTATTTTCCTGTTTTCCCCTTAGGGTATTGTCATTGGAACAGGAGAAAATTCTGAATTTGGGGAGGTTTTTAAAATGATGCAAGCAGAAGAAGTGAGTACTTAATATATTGATGCATTTATTTCAAATGCGAAATTCTCCGTTGTTAGTAGATGAAAAGAGAATATTGGTGGATTATTTTATGTACTATTGAGAGCATTATTTTATTCAGAATATCACTCAGTTGTCTCTTCTTAGAGACATAATTTGAAAGCCTGTAATTAGAAGGACCTGAATTGACACTGTCAGTATTCTAAAAGATTTTGATTTTTATTCATTGGTTATAGTAGAAAAAGATTTACAGACAATTATTTATAGATATTATTCTTTTTAGAAATTAGCTTTGTCATATTAATTTTAAGGGTTACTAATTAGTATATTTGCACCTCAGAACACTTGTAACAAAATTTCCAACTTTATATAGTTCTAAGTAATGAATTCGAACATTGCCAAGTCAAATAACCTAGAAGATATTCTTGGTTAAGGGTATTAAAGATGAGTTCTCTCATTTAAAATACTTTCTTATATATAAAAAAGAAGTTGTATTCTGCAAATGTCATGTCCTCCTCAAATCATCTGAATTTCTAAAGTAACCTGCCAAGACCGTGGTATGTGATGCAACATAGAAAACTATTCCAAGAAACTTGGAAGTGAATGGATGGGCAGAGAAGAGGGTTAGCACATCAGGGAGCCCCCACAGGATAAACAGACTTATGTTTGTGGGTAGAGAAAGGGAAGAATGGAAAAATGGTAATGAAGTCCTACAGAAATTGGTAGGAGAGAGAACAGATTTTTTCTTAAAGGGAAGCATAGGGAGAATGGACCTTTTCAAATAAACAGGCTTTTTAAAATGGAGAGAGTTTTCATTCCTTACTGTGTGACCTTGGGAGTTGTTTATAGTCTAAACTTAAATTTCTTGAAGTTCCCTGAAGTATAACATATCCATAGTTCTGCCATTTACCAGATAATTGATAGTCCTTGGTACCTATTCCTTTTTAAAGATAGGAACAGTGGTTCATGGATTGTTAAATAAATTTATTTACTTATTTGGTAATATTAATATTTACTTTGTGGTGGGATTGTTACATGGTTAACTTAGAAATTGGTATGCCAAGCACTTAGCACAGTCCCTGGCATCTGGTAAAGCTTTGTAAATTTAGCTAATTGTGGTGACATTCTTCTCCGATTTGTTAAGGCACCAAAAACTCCTCTACAGAAGAGTATGGACCTCTTAGGAAAACAACTTTCATTTTACTCCTTTGGTATAATAGGTAAGAGAAGAGTGAGTATGTATATGTTACATTTTTATTTGTGTTTGTTTTTTGAATGTGAAGGGTGGTGGTATTCTAGTCCTATTTATTGGTTTTTCTTTTTATAAGCTTAATCCTTATTTTTTTTTAAATTATGAAACTAATCCCTAGCCATTGTCCTTTTCCACAAAGTAAAAATAGAACTCTGTATAATTCTGATAATTGGAGAATATCACTGTAAACATTTTAGCATTTTTGTATTTCAAGTCTTCAACAAAAATGTGATGCTGCTGTTTTATGAACTTCTTTTTTTGTTTCACATATGTGATCATAAACATCTTGTCATTAAATAGATGCTCACCTAAAATAAATTTAAAGGTTGTATAGTATTCTGTTTTGTGAAGGAGAAATAATATCAGACTTCTTTTAGACATTTACCTAAATTTTTTGAGTTTTTAAACTCATGAATAATTCTTTAGTGTAGGTATTTTACTGTAAAAGCTTTCATTTCTTTAGGTTAAATTCTTAGAAGTAAAATTATTGAGTCAAAGGGTATTTATGTAGTTTTTAAATTTTTGCCAACTTTGAGTGTTGGCATTAACTTCACAGGTGAATAAAAGACTTCCCATTATTTTACTTCAAAGTTCATTATTAGAGAAACTGAATACTTTATCATATGTATGTTATTTTTATTTCATTTTATGGTCTGCCAACTATTTTTGTCCCTTTTATCTTGAGTCTTACATTGATAACAACTCTTTATATAACTAGGTTATCAGTCCTTTTATTGCTTAAAATACAAGTAGTTTTCTCCCCATTTTTTAAATTGCCTTTTAGGGACATGTAATAAATTTGGCAGGAGGGAGGCGGGGTATATGTGTTATTGAAACATCCCCCTTTCCTGAGATTCTGTTGGCACCCTCCTGTTGACGATCTCTACAATCAAGGTGTCTGTCTGTGTTCCATCGGTAAAGACTCTCCCAACCCCATGTTTATAAGAACATTTATTTAAACATTGTTCTACAATTTTTAGTTTTGACACTTAATTTAACTGTGTTACTTAAAATTTATTTCAGTACATGGCTTAAGGCAAAATTATAAATTTTTTAATCAAAAGGTAATTAATTATCCCAGTACCATTAATTCTGTAATCCATTTTTATTTGATGAGTTGAAATGATATCTTTATCATACATTAAACACTTGCATTAATTTTGGAGTCTTTTTACCTTTAATTCTCTTACCATGCTATTTTAATTATTCTAGCTAGCTTAGTGTTTTCAAGTCAATAATGCAATTTTAAAGCAATATTTCTGCTGTATAACTTCAGTGAAATAATTTCTTAAATATTTATCTCTTTATCATAAACATAAAGTAGAAGGTGGGAAGATACTTCGTTATTATTGTTTAACTGATGTGTATATTCTCATAGCTCCTTTCCTTTGATGATTGCTATTTATTTTCTACAAGTTTTATAGTGAATGTATAAATTCAAGGACATTCTAGCCAATTAAATCTTTAGCTTGTATTAATACTATACAATAAAACTATCTTATATTTAGTGATAAACATATTTCAACTTGATTATCTGGTTTTATATTAGTATAATACATTGGACATAATTTTTCTTATGAGGATAATGTAGAATAGACTGAGGGTCCAGATCCAAATCAGGAGTCAGCAAACTTTTTTTTTTTTTTTTGTAAAAAAGGACTAGATAGTAAATATTTTAGGCTTGTTGTCCATATGGACTTTGTTGGACACATTTAACTGTACTGTCAACACAGAAACAACTATAGACAATATATAAACTGATGGATGTGGCCATGTTCCAACAAACTATTCCCCAAAACAGGCAGGGGGCCCACAGATTGTAGTTTGCTGACCCCTGACATAATTCATTGGACATTATTTTTTTTATCAGGGTAGTATTTGAAATGGGATCTTAGAAGGTTACTGTCTGGATCATTATATTGTAGTTAATATAAAGATAAAAAAACTTATTTTAAACATTCATATTGATCTAGAATACAATTTTGAAGTTGCTTTATTTTATCAAACCTATGATGATACTGTTTACTTTTTCCTCACAAACCTGGTGTTGTACTTCTTGCCCCCTCTTTTTAAAGATAAAAGGTTGAAAGAGGGATTATGGTTCATATCAATTGATTTTTAAAATTTTTTTAAGTACCACAAAAGTAGTAATTTTTAAATGTTAATGCAGTTTTAGGTGTCTTAAGGTATATCACTCTTTGTGCTAAGTCCTAAGTGTTCCTTTGAATGCAGTATATAAGTGTAATGTTTTGATACTGAGTTACAAAAAATAAAATTCCAGGGTTTATTACTGCAAAGTGATAGTAAATAGAAAACCAATATGCTCGATGCTGCCTCTTTTTTTCCATGGTATGAAAATGTTGGTAATTTTTTTCCATATTACCAGATACTATTGCATTAAGGGATGCATGGGAGCAGTGGCAACCAGAGGGGTAAAATTATATATGTGTGTGTGCATGTGAGCATGCATGCACAGTATTGACATTTAGCAGTGTTAACTTTAATCTCCCCTGCTTAATGGACTTTTATAAAACTTCTAAATTGTGATCTACTTTCCCTTTTATGTATTAAGGAGCCTTTTAGATGCCCTCAGCTTGTCATTCTGTCCCTCTAGGTGATTTTTTATAAAGAGGAAAAAATAGCAATTTAATTCTGTTCCAGGTATCATCATGTTGGTTGGCTGGTTACTAGGAAAAGATATCCTGGAAATGTTTACTATTAGTGTAAGGTAAGTTCTAAAACTTTATCATTCAAGTCTCTTTTACCTCTCTTATTTCTCTGATAGGCATAGCTTACATTTCATTATGAAGGTCAGTATTATATATAGAGCCCATAAAAGTATAATATCTTAAATAGGTCAAAATTCATATATTGAAATGATTTCTAGGAAAATGAAAACCTACATATATAGTGGTGAAGGAAAGCCACACTAGATATATGGAATTATTTACCCACTATTGCATCGTTATATAGAGATAAAAAGTTAAGGATTGTCAAACTGAAAACACACACAAACTGAAAAAGTCCACAATATAGAAACTGAATTATTAGTCTCGGAGGAAAAAGAAAATTCAAAAAGTAGAAGACAGATTTAAAAATAAATGGAAATGTTTGTATTTTCAGAGATTTGTGAAGAAGTTGGACAGATCGTTGTAGAAAAGGATCAGAGAACAAAAAGTTTTTAGAAGTTTAAGATTATGATTACTGAAGTTAAAAATTAAATTGTAGGGCAAGGGCTCCCAAAAGTTAGAGCAAAAAATCTGAAGCAGAATGAGATAAAATGACAAAGAGGAATAATTTCAGGAAATACTGTTTCTAACTAATAAGAGTTTTAAAAAGAGGTAAGAGGAAATTACATAAGCTATGATACATGAATATTTTCTTGAGCCAAAGCAAGTGAGTCTTTATAAACTGAAAGGATTCACTAAATTCGAAGCAGAAGGAAAAAACCTCAACCTAGATACATCATTATGAAAGTAAAGAAAACAAGTCAGGTTATCTACACAGAAAGAGTAATTAGGCTGGCATCAGACTTCTCATTAGCAACTGCAGTTTCTACCGCAAAATCTTTTTAGGTTCTTCTAAATATTCTAACTCACAGGACTTTCATAGGCTATGTTTGGTACCTGTGCCCTGAACATAGGAGAGCAACTTAAGGCATCCTTCTTCTGAGAGAGTCTTTGTAGCAGCCCATGTAACAGTTCACTCAAGTACAAGGAGATGAGGTCAACCCCGTGAGTGTGGGAGCTACTCTGGGTTAAAAGACCACCTGTTCCACAGAAGACAACATCTCTTGAAATACACACTTTCCAACCAGACATGTCTAGTTATAAGAGTCACTACACACAGGAAACTCAGAGTTATGGCTTCCTATAAGATAATTATAATTTCCCCAGTCCAGAGACAATTTATCAGTCAGGGGGATCCCTTTATTATAAGTGGTGTTGCCTAACAACATACTTGACATGCTGCCCTCATCAGGTCACTAGGGGAACAGAACTGGATTGTTAATTAAATGCAGAAGGGGAAAAGTATTTTATTAACTTCTTCTACAGCAACATCAGATTATATTAGAATATAGTGGGGCAGTGATATCAAATTATGGGAGAAAGTGATTATAAATATGTAAATAGTATCTAGCCAAAGTATCAATCCAATTAATTACAGATAGGTAGGGAAGTACTCAAAAATTTGTTTCTTTCCTATCCTTGTATGAATTCCAGGAAAACAAGGGTGAAAGAAAAGATGATGATGATGGGTGGATATAAGAATCAGACATGTAAGAAATAGAAATCCTGGATGACATCTATAAAGTAGGCCTAGGAAATGATAATTCAAGTATGAGAATAAAAATCATTGTCTTTCAATATGAAAAATCAAATAGATTATAAGGAATAGATAGAATGAATAAGAAGTAAAAAAGTATTTGTGATATAGTGAAGAAATGTAGTTTTCACTCAAAGGGGTGAAAATGCAATGTTAAACTCTTGGTTTAAATCTGTATAAAAAAGCTGTGGGTTAAATAGGAAATAAATTGAAAGTGGGGTGGGAGTTTGAGATACTAACCATTGACTTACTATCTTTTAGACCCAATTATGGTTTCTGAGAAATTTTTTGAGAGGGGGGCATTTCTAACTATTTGTACAGACTGACATACCAGAACTTTTACTCTTCAGGGTCTTCCAATGGAGAAGAAATTTAAAATTTTTAAAATAGAATAAAATTCATTCTGTTTTGTTATTACTATATGTGTCCATTGGATTCTTTTATAAATTTAAGGTGCATTAGGGGATCTTTAGTGATCTTATTTTTTAAATTTCTGAAATATTTTGCAGTTTTATCACTCTAGGAATTCTTTTCAAATTATTTCTAGTGGTGCTAAAAGTGACTAAAACAATAAGAAAGCAGAAGAATGATGGAATCAGCGAGAAGATTGATGTGATAAAATAAATTATCACTATTCTGTTATTCTTTAGTTTTCTTATTGCATTGCCCAAAGTACTGCATCATCATTTAAGAAGGTATAAAAGAAATCTGGAGACACAGTCTTTGTAGATTTTTTTGTTTTTGTAGCATTCATTGAACAAAAGTGAGAATTCAGAATTTTTTACTCTGTATAATACAAAGGAATAACTGACAGAGAAGACTTTCCACAATTATTAGACAAATCAGAAGATGAGTGTAAAAAGCCAAAGAGAAGCAGTATAGGCTGTAGTGATGTGAGTAAAATTAATCATGTAAGTGAAATCTCAAGATTGTGAGTCCTTAGATGGTGATACTCAGGACTGACTGCTTAATGTGCTCAAGCTTTTCACAATTCAGGATTTTCACAAACTCCTGAATTGATGAGTGAACAGTATATTTCTAAGGACGGTAAAGAAACAGGGGTTATCTTTCAGTCAGTCATTCTGTAGCAAGGACTTTATCATGCATTGTTTTCCGACAAGTATCTGGACCATCCATTTTTGCTGAAAGAATGTATGACAGTATTCATCTTTTATGATGCTTGTTTACCAACATTTAAATGCGATAGTACATATTTCTTAACTCTTCAGTGTACACTGTTGGGCCAAAAGTATTGTAAATGTTGTTCATTTGCTTTCAGCCTTTAGAATCAACCTGTAAACACAGCATGAAAAGGTTAATTATTATAGAAAAGGATGTTAATGATATTAAATCATGGTAAAGAAAAAGTAATAGAAATCAGCGAGTAGAAGCAGCAGAGAGAACAGTGGTAGAGTGAAGGATAGGAGTGCTTGTGTTCTTAACTGTAGCATAGTAAAGAGATAATATTTAGAATGGCACCAAAAAAAGACTTGACTTAGTTTTTTTCCAGTTACAAAGGGAAAGAGTAAAATAATTATTTATTTATTTGAGAGGTGGGATCTTGCTTTGTTGCCTAGGATGGAGTGCAGTGGCACAATCACGGCTCATTGCATCCTTGAACTCCTGGGCTCAAGCCATCCTTCTGTAGCTGGGACTACAGGTGCACACCACCATGCCTAGCTAATTTTTTTTATTTTTTGTAGTGATAGGGTCTTGCTGTGTTGCCCAGGCTGGTCTTGAACTTCTGACCTCAAGTGATCCTCCAGCCCCAGCCTCCCAAAGTGCTGGGATTACAGGTGTGAGCCACCATGCCCAGCTAAATTTTAAAATTGTAATAAAATAAACATATACAATTTACTGTTTTGAAGTATGCAATTTGGTGAAGTTGAGTATATTTACAATGTTTTACAACTGTCACCATCTATCCCCCAGAACTTTTTCATCACCCCAAATGAAAAGCCTGAGCACATTAAACAATCATTCCCCTTCCCCCCGTTCTGCCCTTCCATGGCAACCGTTAATCTGCTTCTATCTGTGTGAGTTTACCTATTCTAGATATTCCATGTAAGTTGAATGATGCAATATGGGGCCTTTTGTGTTTGGCTTTTTTCAGTTAGCATAACGTTGTCAAGGTTCATCCATGTCAGTATCGGGAATTAGTACTTTGTTCTTTTTTGTGGCTGAGTTCCATTGTGTGGCTATCACAATTTTATATTTACTAGTTGATGGATATTTGTTTGGCCTATTTCCATGTTTTGGGTATTGTGAATAATGCTGCCGTGAATATTCATGTACAAGTTTTTGTTTGAACATCTGCTGTTATTATATTTTACCAATGAAGAAAATAAACTAGAGAGATGGATTAATAAGTAGCCCAGGGTCACACAAGTAAAAGTTGGTGAAACCAGGGATACAAATCCAGGCAATTTGATGTGAGAACCTATATTCTTAACCACTGCTTACCCTGGCAGCTAATAGATGTCTAGTAAATGTTAATCAACTTTCCTTTCAAGAAGTCCATGTTTTAGGTGTTGACAGTATTAATTTCGTATTTTATTAGTCTTTTATTTTAAGTAACATTGAATTCAAAATATTGCTGTGGGTATTATTTAACTTGCATTTTAATGCTATGTGCATATATGTATTGGTCATAGTTTGGCTGTAGCAGCAATTCCTGAAGGTCTTCCCATTGTGGTCACAGTGACACTAGCTCTTGGTGTTATGAGAATGGTGAAGAAAAGGGCCATTGTGAAAAAACTACCTATTGTTGAAACTCTGGGTAAGTATGTGTTAAGAGTTAGATGCAATGCAGTGTTAGTTCATGTCAACAGTGGATCATCTTTGGGCTTTGCAATTTTTGTTTTAGAGATGTGCATACTGATATTTGACTTAGGGTAATATTGGGTATGGTTTTACCTACCAAAAAAGCCAGTGAAAAATTTATGTCTCTCAAGAGATGGGACTTTAAGAAAAATCTTTCTGTAGCATGGAATGTTCTAATGCTCAAATCCTGGGAAGATAAAAATCCATATAGCAAATGAAACCTTGAAGTAAAATTAATAGAATTTTTTTTTCTTTTGACGTGTCAAGAAAGGTAATTGATTATTAATTACAGATCTCAAAATGCCATACTTAAGTGAAATTTGCTTATAAAAACAGTAAATATAAAGTGGTTATATTGTTGTATCTTTATGTGTAATATACTGAAAAACTTTTTTTTTAAATTTAGGATATCTAAAAATGTACTGAATTTAACTTCCAGTTTGCATTTTCATATTGAGAAGGTGAAATACCTTGAGAAATCCTGACTGAAGAAATCATGTGGGTTTATATTTAGAAATCTGTCCAACTTCCTAGAAAACGTATTTTATAAAATCATTATATAAAGTTAATATGGAGTAGCTTTGTAGAAACTAACTGTAAGTAAATAAATAGGAAGAAGTCAATGTGTAATTTTTATTTTTAATTTCAGAAACTTTACCTTATCATGAAGCAAGCATAATGAGAGAAATTAACCTAAAATTACCAACGAGCTTGATCTCTAAAAATTTCAGAGAAGTAGGACAGAATTCTAGAGTCTTTGATTTGTTTTCTGTGTGAACCTGTATTTCTTCCTGGTTCTGTTGGTGACATGTAACGATTTATTCTTTAGGCTGCTGTAATGTGATTTGTTCAGATAAAACTGGAACACTGACGAAGAATGAGATGACTGTTACTCACATATTTACTTCAGATGGTCAGCATGCTGAGGTATTCTATGTTTTTTAAACAACAGTTAAGAAACTTGGTGTTTAACGTTTCTAACAATTCCAATGTCTTAACCTTCAAAAGGGCTATAAATTAGCTGTTATTTCCTTCCTATGTGATTCTATAAAGTCTTTGTTTCATTCCACTTGTATGCTTTTTCAATCCAGAAACTTGGATTTCTCCTTGACACCCCTCTTTCAATTACCTCTCATCCATCCATCATCAGATCCTGCCAATTTTGACCTAAGTAACTTCCCTAGGCATCTGTTTTACAGCCAGCTTTCTTAGTCTAAGTTACCATCATCTCTCACCTGCCCTTCTGATATAGCCTCTTCACTATCCATTCCCGATGCCCTCTGTATGCAGCTTGAGGGATCTTTTTAGAACCAGATTTTGAGCATATCACTCCCTAAATTAAGATACTTCAATGGCTTTCCACTGTGACTAGGATTCTGAACTGTGGCCTCTCAAGGCCCTACATGTTCTATCCCTTATTTCCCTCTCCAGCCTTATATGCTCCTCTGTTTTCTGTGCACCAAATATACTGGCTTTATACTTCTTTCAATTTGACAAAATTCCTCCTACTTCAGGACCTTTCTGCTCTTCTCACTCCTTAGGATACACTAATGCTGCTTCATCCTTCGTACCTCAGTTCCAGCCCCACTTCTTCAGAAAAACTTTTCTGACCATTCAGAATTGGCCTTATGTTATATGTTTTCTTAGCATTCCATATCTCTTGGTCTTTATCCCAAGTGGAATTTCTATCCCTTTTTCCCATTATACCACAATTTATAAGTGAGTAGGAACTATGTTGCCTAGCACAGAGCCTACCTCATAGTATAATAAGTACTTGTTGAATGAATGAATGACTTTATTTTAAAAATTATATATTGACAGTTTCTTAAGTGCTCATACTATGCAATGGCTCTTCCTAAAGCTGGCTGTAGACAAGTTCCAATCCCAGCCAGTCTTTGCAGGATTTGTGACTGGAATGCTCTTAACACTGCTTATGATGGGTATAATATTTTTTAATGTATTTACAGCTAATTCACTGAGCAAAGTAAGCATTAGACAGATTGACAGAAGTTGTAGCTGGGTCTATTTAGGTCCATTTTACATAGGCCTTAAAATGTGACTGTTGATATTTAGGGTAGGTATTAGGTTTGCTCAAGGATACCCAATGCTACGTTGGTGAATGTGCTCTTTCTGGATGACTCAGAAGGGTCATTGTGGTTACATGTGCTTATATGATCCAAGTATGGAAGATAGGATATTAGTTTTTCTTTTGTTTTAAGTTCATCATTTTATATGTCAAGCATTAGCCATTTGTTATTTTCTTTCTAAACTGTGTTATTTTTATTACGAAATTTACTTTTGTTTGACTTCGTTTGTTCCAGCCATATAGAATAAGTATCTGGTTTGTCTCTACCTGATTTTTAAAATCAGTATATAATATGCTGTGTTAAAGTAGTTTGCAAATGCTAGGGTAAATCTCTTGTCTCTGAGCCTGCATATTTGCAAAAAGAAGTCTGCTTTTGTCTAGATCACAGGTGTGTGTCAAATATTCGATGTGGTAATGGATTTGAGTTCTTTGCAAACCCTGTAGTATGCAATATAAGTGTAATGTTATGTAAATTTAAGCTCACTTGTGTATAGAGATTTTTATGGTGTATTTATCCTTTTAATAGTATAAGTGGAAGACAATATCTTTTTAGGTTAATCATCATGAAAATTAGAATCTATATTCCTTTAACTATTAAATGTCCCTTTTAAGACAAATTTTAATGCTTTTCTAGGTGTACACTTTAACAATGTCATGATATATTAAATGAAATAAACATAACTCATCATAGTTTTTGTTTCTCCTAAGTCTTGTCATTGCCTACTGTTTGTATTATTGATTCCACTTAATATTCTTTAGGTTACTGGAGTTGGCTATAATCAGTTTGGGGAAGTGATCGTTGATGGTGATGTTGTTCATGGATTCTATAATCCAGACGTTAGCAGAATTGTTGAGGTAAATATTTTCCAGGAAGATGACTTTCTTCATAATGACTTAAGACACAGTGATGGCTTCATAATTTATATGTATTTTTCTTAGGCGGGTTGTGTGTGCAATGATGCTGTAATTAGAAACAACACTTTAATGGGGAAGCCAACCGAAGGGGCCTTAATTGCTCTTGCAATGAAGGTATGTACCTGATCTTTGACATATGAGACATTACCCTCACAATAGAATGAGAGGCCAACAATTTCAGTATTACTTATTTTTAGGTATTGAGTGAAGAAGACTCACAATATTTTATTATTTTTACTGTCTTCCAGGAACCAATTTTATTCCTGTAAATATAGAGCATAGAACCTTTTCAGCATAACCTCATTTCTTATGCAAGGTATAAACTAATGAGCAGTCACGGATTTTTTCTTAGGAAGAAATATTTCTGTCTTCCATAATACAGATCTATGTGTTGAAAGCCCAAATGTGTATAATTGCTGAAAATACTAACTTTTGAATGAGTAAAAGGCAGTATTTTTTAGTCTTTCCTTGAAAAGATATAATACTAACAGTCATGAGAAATTAGCTTTTCTTTTCCTAGTTTTCTCTTTCCCTCCTTTGTCAGTTTCTCTCCTTTTCTTTTATTTTTTGTAGAGGCAGGGGTGTTGTTATATTGCCCTGGCTGGTCTTGAACCCCTGGGCTTAAGCGATCCTCTCAACTTGTCCTCTCAAAGTGTTTGGGTTACAAACATGAGCCACTGCATCCAGCGTCAATTTCTCAAAAAGAGTGTAGAGTTATAATTTTTGCTGGGAAAAGGAGGTGTTGTTCTCAGTGACCTTTCATCTGTCCCAGTTGATCTCCTTATCTCCTAAATTTTACATTTAATTCGGTGAGAAACCTAAAAGTCTAGTTTGTCACACCCATAACAAAAAAAAACTACTACTTGTAAGAGTAGTCTGAGAAAATAGAGACTTGTGTGAAGCAGGATGCTTCTAAATGAGGTTGCTTGAAATGCAAGCTAATATAGAATTGTAGGTTATTATAACATATTTGATTTAATAAAATAAAATTGATAGAATGTATATGTTTTGTTCTATTTTTAGAATGTATGTATTTCCTTGGCAGAAGGCTCCATTACCTTATCTTTGGGTCTCTTTGTAACTAAAGTAGCACAGTATACCTTTTTAAAAGATATTAAAAATACAAATCAGTTATCAACTATTTCTTGTGCTATGCTTAAGAAGATACTTGCTTCTTTGAGAGAGAAAGGTGTGAAACTACCTCCTTTTGGGCAGAGAACTCACATTTTAGGTAGGAAGTTAATATTGACATTCCTGGAACAAACAAAAGGCAGCCTGAGACAGTGGACAGTTAAATCGTAAACATTGAGCCACATGTAAGAACTGCAAATTCTCAGCTGGTAGCTGGGGCTTTGAAGGGTAGGATGGTTTAGATGACTAGGGAAAGAGCTAGAGTAGAAGCAGAGAGGAATAAATAAGCTTAGAATGAGTTATGGCTAATGAGTTGGCTAACCTGGATGAAATGAAAGGTTTTTGAGTAACCAGGAAGATTGTTAAATAGGCTGTGTATGGTGGGTTTCTGGAGGACCTTCAAAAGCCAAGAAGAGCCTGAACATTTTTTAATAGAAAACAAAAAGTAATAAACTAGATTTTTGAGTAGATTAAAAATATTTTTTGATATTTGGAAAAATATGCAAAGGCTTTTCGAAGGGAAAACAGCTACATGATGTTGGTAGTAGTCAGGATATAAAGTGGTAGAGGGTAAGGGACTAGGATGATAGCAACAGGTGAGACAATTTTGAGTCCCTAAGAAATGGTGGATTGAATCTGCCGTGTATCTTGATTATAAAAGTACATGCTCAGTATTGGTCTGGCACTTTTTTAAAATTTGTAATCCTGCTCCCTTCCAGAATTTGAGCCAGTAGAGAGTTTAATATAGTCAGTGTTGAAGATTGATCTACATGCAGTGCAGATAACATGCTTTAAGTCTATTATCTACACACCCAGGCTTTCATTTTGCTATTCAGGGAGGTATAGTTATATATAGATGGAAGATTGCTATTCTGTCACCATTATTTGAAAAATAATTCAAATATCTCTAGCCAAACTAAGTTGTGACCCTTGTTCTTTGTTAAAGGAAAAAATAGTCACATATTGGTGAGAAATAACTTTTCTTTTTGTACCATATAGATGGGTCTTGATGGACTTCAACAGGACTATATCAGAAAAGCTGAATACCCTTTTAGCTCTGAGCAAAAGTGGATGGCTGTTAAGTGTGTACACCGAACACAACAGGTATCCATTTGTTTACTTATACTTACATCCTGTTCAGCTTAGATGACTATTTTTTCATTTACTATCCACTTTTAGTTTTAAGCAATCATTGTACATAATAAAGACCTGTTGCTTTAAATTACGTATAATTAATAGTACATTCATCTCTTGTTCTTATGTGCTCTTTGATATACTTTCTCTATAGAATTCATGCATGCATATGTTTGGTTTTGCTGTGTGAGCAACAATTTAAATGAATTATAGCCTGGTCTCCGTCTTCTGGAGCTTGTGACATCTGGTTTTCTCAACATGTTTTTTGTTCTTGGTTCATTATAGGTATCTGCTGACTCTGTGTTCTAATTTGTGTTCTTTCATTGAAGAAATACCTCCAGAACAAACAAAACCACATTACTTTGTGGAAAAGTGGTTCCAAATATGTATAATTAATGTTCATTGATCCAGTTTACAAACTGACAAAATGATAGCACTGATATTTCAAGCTTCCACCTTATTCCTGGGTGCTTAAGAAATTTTTACACAGTATAATAAGAGTACAGTGTATAATCACATCACTCATAGTTGCTATTACTGGCTTGATAACTTAAACTTTGTCCTTAAAAACTGTATTTGTTGTTTACGCTTCTTTTAATAGTAATTAATAATTGGTTTTATGTTTTCATCTGTGAGCCAACACTTTGAAACCAGTTACATCTCTGTAGACAGGCGTGGGTGAAAGAATTCCCTCCACCCATAATAAATAGAAAATGTATTGGTTTTAAAAGAAAGGCCAACTTGCCTAACATTGAGCTTGTGAATAGAAGTCTTCCAGGAACCCCATATATGAGGGCCAAAAAAATATTTGTCTGTTCTTTAAAGGCACTTTTACAAACTCCTAGAAAAGAAGACAATTGGAAATAAAACTATAAAAATAAAATGCCGGTCACTTTAAACCTTGTAATATAAAGCTTTCAAAAGTTACATTAGACTTGGATAACCCTTGACTAGCTGTGTCCCTTGACCTCATAGTTATATGGCAAGAATATGTATATGACTTTTTTGATGGGCCTATTTTGCTGCATCTTATAAACCATCACACGGTACTTCAAGATGACATGGCTCATGTAATGTTTAATAATTTTACTTTTCAATCATTTTGAATCTAATCTCACCAAAGTTTTACACTGATAGATGAAGCTTTGCAGTAGTGGTTGTGGAGGCCAGGGAGTGGCAGGATATAAGTTTGGAAACATTTGATTCTTCTTCCTATTTGTCGACCTGAAGAGTTCCTTTTACAAAACAAACCAACCAATGAAATGAACAACCCCAAACCCGCAGATGTGACTCGGGATCTAGAAGACATAGATAGGGGAAACTTCCCAATTTAAAAATAACTCCAGTGGCTCAAATAGTTTGTTTTTAGAGGACTTTCATTTAAATAGGACAATATACATTTATCTCTTTTCTCTCTCTGGAACTTACCAGAATCACAAACAAGGAATAAAAGATACAAACTCAAAGTATAGGAAAGACTCAGTGTCAGGTACCTTTGAAGACAGGGAATAAGGCATAAGGCTAAAAATAGTAGAGAAGGTTGAAATTCTGAATAAGGAACCGACAAAACTTTCCAAAGTACTTTTGCTGCTTCTTAAGACCAGAGCTTTATTCCTGTGGAATATGAGAAATGTGACCTTGGGGATAAGGGTGGAGGGGGCAGGATTAAGGCTTAAGACTGAAAACAGTGATTAAGGGGATGTCATTGTCCTGAAGGGGAAGCCTCCAGTCCTTAAGTCCACTTGTCTCTTAGAATGCATGCAGACAGGCATCTCTCTACCCTCATTGCCTAAATCAGAAGATTGAAGAGTTTTAGAAAAGCTATCTGGTCCCAGGGAGGTTCCCACAGTAAAGGGCACCCCTAACTAATGTCTGTGTTCTTTGGAAGCACTTACCTACTCCTGGGCTTTCTCTCTGTGAGGTTTACCAGTTGAATAGCTCTGCCAATGTCCATAGAGCTTCTAATCTTTATTTGCTTTACTCTTGAATGTAAATGGACAGTCAGGGATTACTAGATACTTGGGGAAAGTCTTTAGTATGAAAGTCTCAAACCAAACCAACAGAGAAATAGGTCTCAGAGAAACAAAGGTAATGCTAGATGCTGAAGAAAATTTTCAAAGACCATAAAAAATGACAAAAAAAAATACTTTCAACAGAACATTTGTCAAATAAAGTTAAGGAACCTATCAAAGTAGAACAGAAAGTCAAGAGGTGTACAGCATAAGAGATAAGGTAAGAAAATCAGGAAATAAATACAAGGGATCCAACATCCATCTAATAGTGGTAATAGGAAGAGAACATAATACATTTGTTATGGGTGGGGGTAGAGTGAGGGGATAAGCACAAGACCCCTTATTAAGAAATTTGAGGACACTTGGAGAGTGAGAATTTGAAAAGCTTCCATAGATTTTTGGGGTGGGAGAAAAGATCATGTAAAAACATTTAGGAATTAAAGTATAGTAGTCCCCTGGATGGATGCCTGAAACCATGGATAGTACTGAACTCTGTATAAACTATGTGGTGTTTTTTTTGTCTGATAACATAGATGGCTACTAAGTGACTAATGGATGTGTAGCCTATACAGCTTGGATATGCTGGACAAAGGGATAATTCACATCCTGGGTGGGGCAGAGTGGGATAGTGTGAGATTTTATCACACTATTCAGAATGATGTGTAATTTGAAACTTCTGAATTGTTTGTTTGGAATTTTCTATTTAGTATTTTTGTACCACAATGGACTGTAGGTAACTGAAACCGTGGGAAGTGAAATTGGATAAGGGGCGGGGTGGTGGTGGTGGTGGGGCTACTGTAGTTTCTTTATACTTCTAAGCTATAACACTGGACACTAGAGGCTAGAATTTAATAGAGGAAAGCCTTCAAAATGAGAGGAAATTTATTTCTAGCTAAACTTATAAATGTAAAGATAGAGTAAAATAATGTCCCACACCATATACCGTTTCTTAGAAAGATACTGGTGGATAATAAAGAACAGGAAGACTTAGAATCCAGTGAGGATAGAAGTAAAGGGAAGTTCCTGGATACTAGTAGTACAGCAGGCCTAGAAATCAGCCACCTTAAGAAAAGGAAAGAAGAGTGAAGGAGAGCAGTCGCTAGTGAAGGTATAGAAATAATAGCTTACCTGCTCATTCGATCATGTGAAAAAAAATATCATGAGAAGGGTTTTATGTTACATTGAAGAGTTCAGGAAGAATGAACGATAGGTGTAAAGAAAACTAAGCAAATAAAAAAAGTGGTTATTAACTTTATAAAAGACAAAACTTGAACAGGAAAAGAAATATCCTATTTGATCTTTCAGTCAGGATAGGTGGTGAAAATAACACTGTGCCCCCTTGTTGCCTCCCTACCCACAAGCCCAGGCAGATGGAATCTGTATCTCAATGTGAGCACACACTGTCACAGCAGGGGTAGAGGAATAGCAAAGCATGCACCGGTCCCTAGATTTCCTTTTGGAGGTGACACAAGTACTTCTTATATTTATTGGCCCAAGTAAGTCACACCTGACTTCAAGGGTGAGGGAGATGACAGGGAAATCCATTTCTACCTTCAAGGAGAACTAGGGTGTTTGTGAACTGCCGTAGTCATTACCACACTTGGCTCAGGAGTGAGGAGTCATCATGTAAATGGAATATTGCTAAATTTTGCTTTAAGCATATACAGATGGGGAGGCGGGCAATAGATAGGGTGGCCAAATTAATATCTGTCACAATAGACAGTGTATAAAATTGGTAACTGAGGGAGTGGCAATATAAACATGTTAAAAACATGGGGGTAAATACCAAAAAAAAAACCTAGCTAAAAAAGTTACAGTTGGTTTGCCTGTATGGAGTAGGACTAATGGTGAGAAGGGTTGGGCAGGAAACTGGTTTTTCATTATAAGCTTTTGAATATTACCTTTACTATGAAAAAAAATAAAGCCTAATACCCGCAATTGTAAGAATCAAATGGGATCATAGATAGATGTATAGATGTACATATAACAGCTAATAGAGAGCCTGAACGATTGTGGGCTGATGTTAGCTCTCTTTCTTTTTCCTGTTGTAATGAGCCTCTCTCAAAATTTCAGAGTGCCTAGTTTGGGAGCTTATTATAATATTGCCTTCAATGAGGGGATGGTGGGGGCCGATGTTGTTTCCTGTAGAAGGTACAGAAAGCTCATAGGAATTTTTAATCTTTGGAGTTCAAATGCCCCTCAAAGCCTTACGTTCAAATAACTTCCCTGGGAATTAGGAGAAACACATGCCACTTGTTTTTGGACTCCAGTGGCAGATATGTACAAGTCGAAATTAAACTTGTATTTCATATGTTTCTTCTTAGGACAGACCAGAGGTTTGTTTTATGAAGGGCGCTTATGAACAGGTGATTAAGTACTGTACTACGTACCACAGCAAAGGGCAAACCTTGTCACTTACCCAGCAGCAGAGAGATGTGTACCATCAAGAGAAGGCACGTATGGGCTTAGCTGGACTCAGAGGTAAGGCCATTTCAGCATAGTCCCCTGGGGTGGAACAGTAGAACGCTCTTTTAATTTCACGTGAATTCATGCTTCACATCTGAGCTGTTCAACTCTATTCCAGGCTTTGTAGAACCCTTGCCATTTCTGAGGTGTTATGTTTTAGGTGGCAAACTGACCCCCAAAAGATAGAAATTTGAGAATGTAGCAAAATATGAAATCTCTGGTTCTTTCAGACCTAGTGGTCTCTGAGTAGGAAATAGAAATTTTATTTTAGACAAGTTTATCTTATAAAAAGAGAGATGGATTAAAGTAAAATAATGTTACTCTTATTTTGTTACTTTGTCTTATTTGTTAATAGAATTAAAATACTTCCTAAAAATTGAAGTCTTAAGCCTCTAATTTGTCTGTTGAGGTGATTGCTAACTGGATCCTCATCTGCTGTCTCTCTTCTTTTGCCCTTCACTAGGGAGGTAAAGAAATGCCCAGATACTGCTTATGTATATGCTGCTGACTGCACGCCAGTGGGGAGAGAGTCTGCTGGGCTTGCATAATCAGGCCACCTCTCCTAGGGATGTCATGTTATAGGATTGGAGGGGCAGGGTTTGGGGCCATACCTCATTCTTACCTTCTAAAAATGATCATCTGGCTTGTGATGAATATATGTAGTTACATAGTCTCTCAAGGAAATTGGAAGAGTTGACCTCCTTAATTTTATTTATGAAACAGAAGTCTAAGCACTACAGTTTCTGGGAGAAAGATTATTATAAGAACAGAAGTCTGCAAATCTATTCACATGTTTTAAACCTAAAGAAAGCCCTTGTTTGAGTGAAGCACAAATAAGAAAATTTTTCACATAACTTGTTTTTCTAAGTTTGGAAAGTTATTTTTCTTAATAGAGAATACTACCCGCAGCCTGATGCCTTACTTTATGTCCTTGCCTCTCTGGACCCTCTGCGCCAGCCCCCAGGCTCCTGAGCCAAGGTCACTCTGCATGCCTCCCCAGAGTTTGGTGTAGCTCATCTGAGGTATGGGCTGTATTATGATCATCTTAACACCTCACCCTCTGTTTCCAAGGAAATGGGACATGGAGCTCCTGGCTGAGAAATTGCTTTGCAAATGGTTCTATTTTTGTATTAAAAGAATTGTTTTAGAGAAAAATAACTCTTCCCCCTTTTTTCTTTATAATGTAAGAGGCTTTGATGTCAGGTTCCAGAGTTTCTGGGGCTTTTTCCCACAGGCCTGAATCTTGAACATGCTCCTGAACCTCACCTCAGTCCTCATATCTTTGGACCCTTAAAGCCAAGGAAGATTCTCTCTTCCAGCATCAATTCTAGGGAGGAGGAACCTCTTCTCTGGTTGAGCTGGGCCAGGCATAAGAGTAGCAGTAACTCTGAGACCACAGAATTTTAACAAATTTATCAAGCCAAATGTACAAATGCTAACTGGACATTCTGGGGAAGTGGGCACAGGGAGTGCCCCCCACACATTGTACCCCCACTCCCTACTGACCAGTGGGTAGACCAAACTGTTTGGTGGCTCCAGTTTCAGGAAGCTTAGATACTCTGGTTCAGAGTAACACTTTTGATGTCCTTGCACCCCATTCAGATTCCCACCCCAGCTAGGGAAAGAGAATGACGCTAGGGAGGCTTGGCCCAGAATTATAGCTGTTAGAGCAAGGGGGAGCTTAGAAGACAGGAGGGCAATGCAGGGAGGCCTTGCAACCAGGAAAGAGGGTTTTGGTTGCTAGGGCCTGTATGTTAAGGAGCAATGGCAGCTCCTTGGAGCTATTCCTGGGAAGACTGTGTTGCAGGGGCCTGTTGCTCCCCTGTGTTACCTCCTTTTCTCTGCTTGCTGACATCTGGGGCTTTGACCCTTTCTCTTTTAATCTACTTTTGCTAAGATGCACTTAATTTTTTTTTTAAAAAAGCTTCTCAGACGACAGAATGCAAACCTGTTTCCCTCCCTTTTTGAGCTTCTGGGATGTCATCACTTCCAGTTTGTTGGGTTTGTTTCCAACTGTTCATAAAACATTGAAACAGTTAAAAAAACAACAAAAAAGTAGAGTTTGTTACTTTCAGCAGCACTCAGCAGGAAGTTTCAAAGTTGACACGGATTTAAAGACCTTAAAGAGGTCTTAAAGGTCTGGTATGTGCACCCTGTTTTTCTTAGTTTTTGAAACAAAGTTTTTACACTTCTTTATTTTGACTAACTCTTTTCACCTGAAGGATTGTGGAGGTTTGTGTGTGTGGTGTTTTGTGTTGTAACGTTGTGAAGTAGACCAGAATTGGTCGAAGACAAAATATTTATTCATAGGGTTTGGGGAAACAGTCTGGTCATTTGTCTCTTGCTTCATGTCTCTTTGTCTCTTTGTTCTCCACTCCCCTCTCACTGAGATTACCATAATGAAGAAAAGAAAGATTTTAAATTTCTATTGATATGTACTTAATGTTGTATCTTGTAAAAGTTAATTTTCTGAAAATACTTATGGTTCTTAATTTTGAAATTAAAATATATATTGTTTTAGGTCAGGAGCCTTTCACACACAGAAAGTTTACCTATCTTTGACCCAAAGAGGAGTAGTAGATTTTCATTTGTGTTAAAGAAGCAAATAAATACAGGCTACTAACCTCCAGGGTAGTGCCATCCTCTGTTGGAAGTATCCAGGGCTGATCTTTTTTCTTAGTATTTTCTGACACACAAAATGGTATTTACTTTACCCTTCTGTTGCTTTCTGCCTCTGTCCCCAGCACCAGAGACTGTCAAGTGACTCATTCTCTCAACAGTGAAAGCCTTTGAGGCCTACATCCACATAAATAGTTAGGTATATGACTCTCAACATTGGAGAAATAAAAGTTACTTGCCTTTAACCTTGGTGTTTCAAGTACATCTAATCTTCTATACCTTCTGTTTGAACAAGAATAGATGCTTCCTTTGATCTCTCTGGGACTTTTCAGTCTCCCCTTGAAGTATTTTTGTTTAGTTTGCTCATGTGCATGTATGTGTGTGTTTTGTTTTGTATGTTGTTTAGTTTAATAATATCCCAGATGCAAGCACATCCCTTTGGCTAATAGAGATAGTTACCAGAGGTTCCAGAATTCTGAGAGTAAGATTAATTTGGGAAATGAACAACACTTTTTGTTATATCTTAAGTGCTCACGAATGACAGGAAACTAAATATAAATAATAATACGGTGTGGTATTCATATATTCTTAGAGAATCAAATCAAAATAAGAAATGTCTGTTGATGTTATGGAAAGAGTGCAAGAAAACAAACTATTGTTGGTATTAATGGTTTTACAGTCACTTTCCAGGTTAACTTTACCTTCCAGAGTTTGTCATGTATGAAATTGTTGTAGGCTGTGTATAATTAATTAATATAGCCTTCTCTTCAGGCTATTGAATTTTTCTGGAGACCTATGAAATGGAAAGATGAAGATACATTAGAAGCCACCTTCAAAGGTGTCTGTTTAAAATTGACTTTAAAGCTTGACAAAACCATAGTTTCTCTAAATAATTAATAGTATTTTCTAAAGAGACAGTAGTTTCTATTGAAAGTAGCTGCATGTGGTTGCTATGTGAAAACATTCTTCATTCTCCCTCACTTGCTTTCTCTGCCTAACAGTTCTTTAGTTTTATTCTTTTCAGTTTTGAATAGCTTAAAGCATCCCCATATACAGAACCATGAAACTGCAATCTCTTGGCATGTGATAATTTTGATTTTTAAAGATTATATAATAACCACAAATGACACTGTAGTCTGAAAGTGACTTATTTGAGAAGTGATACCATTTCCATATTTATCAACTAAATTCTAATGTTTCTGTGACTCACATTTTCTTTTTTGGATTGTATTATTTCCGAAGTTCTTGCTTTGGCTTCTGGTCCTGAACTGGGACAGCTGACATTTCTTGGCTTGGTGGGAATCATTGATCCTCCTAGAACTGGTGTGAAAGAAGCTGTTACAACACTCATTGCCTCAGGAGTATCGATAAAAATGATTACTGGAGATTCACAGGAGACTGCAATTGCAATTGGTATAACTAAATTGCTTCCTTTGTTTTTGGTATAAAATTGTGGGCAAAAATTGATTATTAAAGTTTAAAAAGTAATACTGTTAATCAAAATACATAATCATGAAATCACCTATATATTTTATACAGAGAAAGATAATTATTTTTAACTTCATAATGCACTATGCTGAAGATAAAAGCACTAGATCATGAATATGAAAGGAAATGTAAAATTTAGTTTTTCCTTTCAACTTTTTAATTTTCAAAGCAGACTTGTACATAACTTGGAAGAAAACAGCTTGTTATATGTATTTCTGTTTTCTTTTATATGTATGTACACACACATATACATATACCTATGTTGTCTGAATGCTATTTAAGGGTATCGTAAGTACAGTATAAGGAATAAAAAAGAGAATGAAAGTTAATCTCCCAGAGCTTATAAACTATAATTCATAGTGATAAATTTAACAGTTTGCTAAACTCTATTAATTCTTATTTTATTAATTTGGAGAGGGGCTGGGCCAGGATTTTCAAATTTTATCTAAGAAAAGGTCACTAGAAACAATACTTTTAGGAGAATAACTTTTCAGTGTTTACTTAGATTTACATACAGCTACATGATTACCACAGATCCACTACCATTTTATCTAGCTTTGGATACTGTACTTAAAATACACTCCAATCTTCATTAAAATTGACCCTTTGAGAAGAACCTGATTGGCCTAGTTTCAGTTCTTAGGTATGCTGGCTTAGATAGTGAAAACTCTATTCTTAAATTTAAATAACAATAAAATGGTCAAACAGAAAATCCTGGATTTATTCAGATAGATTTATCTTACAAGTAGTTGGTCCTGTGGTTCCTGGATATGATAAAATGTCTTACATTTTATATTTTAAGAGAAAGAGAGTAGATTAGTAAATCATAGTAAATGATCATTATGTTGACTAGCCCATCAAGCAAAAACAATTTGGTTAATTTCATTTTCTCTCTCTTTTCACTTCAGCCAGTCGTCTGGGATTATATTCCAAAACTTCCCAGTCAGTCTCAGGAGAAGAAATAGATACAATGGATGTCCAACAGCTTTCACAAATAGTACCAAAGGTAGGCCTAGACTAAAGCCTTTTAGACTGAAAGGACTTATTGTTTTATTTCATTTTTATTTTTGATTTGTACAAATTTATGGGGTACATGAAAAATTTTGTTACATATATAATGCATAGTGATCAAGTCAGGATATTTAGGGTGTTCATCACCCAAGTACGATACATTTTTAAGTATAGTTATTCTACTCTGCTACCAGACATTGAATTTATTCCTTTTAGCTTATGTATGTTTGTACCTTTTAACCCACTTCTCTTCATCCTGCTTTCTCTCTCAATTCAACCTTCACTGACTCTTGTTACCTGTCTTTTCACTCTCTAGCTCCATGTGTTCAAACATTTTATGTGTTCCCACATAGAAGTGAGAACATGCGATATTTGTCTTTCTATGTCTGAGTTGTTTCACTTAAGATAATGGCTTCTAGTATCATCCATGTTGTTGCCAATGGCATGATTTTATTCTTTTTTATGACCAAATAGTATTCCATGACAAAAGACTGATTTTGTGGGTACATAAATTCCGTAGGAAGTACCCTGTAAGAGGTGGACAGCATTCTTCCAAATCGTTCAGATTTCTTTGTGTCATTGTTACTTAACCTACATATGCACATATATTTGTATGTCCTTCAAAATAAGTGCTTACTTATCTGGCATTCATTTGATTACCTATTTTTCTAGCCATCCATTGTCATTTAATAAAATGCGCTACCTCCTCCTTTGCTTTATTTATTTTATACTCACTTCAAGTTATATATTAAAAATATGGAATTTCTTGTTATATCTTAACCTAAGGCTTATCTTTCTATAATACTTTTTCTGATGAGAAAATTTATACATTAAAAATGTATGTTCATTATAGAAAAATTGAAAAATATAGAAAAGTGAGAGTTACAAGCAATCCAACCAAGACACTCAAAGGTTGTGCATCTGCAGAACATCCAAGATAAGTTAACCTGTTATGACTTTTTAAAAGATGTGTTTAACAACACAACCTGGGTGGTACTTTATAGTATTATAATCTGGAACATTCATTTTACATAACTTTGGCATTTCTGAAATCATTATAGTTAGAAAACATGTTTTTGATGGCTGCACAATATTTTGCTTGAGTATACCATGTGTATGTGTGTAGAAACACACAGTGTATATATGGATATATAACCATTTTCTTGATGAAATTGAAGCTTCCATTTATTTTTTACTACTGTAAATAATACTTTAAGGATAATAATAGCAACCATTTACCATGTGCCAGACAATGTATATATTACATACATTATCTAATTTACTCTTTCTAGTTACTTTATAAAGATAGGCAATCCCATTTTTAAAATTTTAATAATTAATAGACTTTTAAGCACAATTTTAGATTTACAGCTAATTGAGCAGATAATACAAAGAATTCTGCATACCTGCCCCATCTCTGTCCTCCACTCTTTATGTAGTTTTCCCTCATATTAATATCCTGTATTAATGTAGTATACTCATTGTAGTTAATGAACCAATATTGATACATTAATATACTTCGTGGTTTATGTTAAGATTTTTTTGTGTGTGTGTCATAACATTTCTAGGGGTTTTTACAAATGCTTAATGACAAAACATTTCATACAGAGTAGTTTCATTCCCCTAAAAAATCCTGTGTTCCACTTTTCCATTTTTCCCCACCTCCTCTTGAATCTCTGACAACTACTGATATTTTTACGGTCTACAGTTTGGCCTTTTCCAGAATGTCATATAGTTGGAAGAATACCACGTATAGTCTCTGAAGACTGGTTGTTTTTACTAAGCGTTAGTAAAACAAGGTACTATTATGTCTTTTTCTGGGTTGGTAATTCATTTCTTGCAACACTAAATAATACTCCATTGTATGAATGTGCCACTGTTTAACACTTTACCTTTTGAGGGACATCTTGGCTGCTTCCAGGTTTGGCAGTTATAAATAAAACTGCTATAAACATGCATATACAGTAGATACAAGTTTTCAGCTCATTTGGGGAAATACCAAGAAGCACAATTGCTGAATTAGATCATATGGTAGGAGTATGTTTAGTTTTGTAAGAAACTTAGGCAATCCCATTTTTATAGATGAGGAAATTGAGGCCCAGAGTTCTTAGGAGACTTGGCTGATACCTCAGAACTGATGAGTTGGTGGCATTTGGACTGGAACTCAGGTCTTTGTAACTCCAAAGTTCATCTGTTCGCTGTCTTTTTTTTTCTTTTTTTATTTCTGCATATTATGGGGGTACAAATGTTTAGGTTACATATGTTGCCCTTGCTCCCTCCCCCACCGCCCCCCTCCCCAGTCAAAGCTCCAAGCGTGTCCATCCCCTAGATGGTGCGCATCACACTCATTATGTATGTATATACCCATCCCCTCCTGCCCCCTCCCATCTGCCCAACGACCTATAAATGTTATTCCTATATGTGCACTTAGCTGTTGGTCAGTGAAACCAATTTGATGGTGAGTATATGTGGTGCTTATTTTTCCATTCTTGGGGTACTTAGTAGAATGGGTTTCAGCTCTATCCAGGAAAATATAAGAGGTGCTATATCACCATTGTTTCTTATAGCTGAATAGTACACCACAGTTTACATATACCACATTTTATTAATCCACTCATATATTGGATGGGCACTTGGGTTGTTTCCACATCTTTGCAATTGTGAATTGTGCTGCTATAAACATTCAAGTACAGATGTCTTTTTTATAGAATGTCTTTTGTTCTTTTGGGTAGGTGCCCAGTAATGGGATTACTGGATCAAATGGTAGATCTGCTTGTATCTCTTTAAGGTATCTCCGTATTGCTTTCCACAGAGGTTGCACTAGTTTGCAGTCCCACCAGCAGTGTATGAGTGTTCCTATCTCTCCGCATCCATGCCAACATTTATTGTACCTAAGATTTTGTGTCCATCTCTGATTATTTCTGTAGACTAAATTCCTACATGTGAAATGATTGGATTCCAATGATCAACAGATTTGTAAGGCTCTTAACATGTATTGCTGAATTGTCCTCTGAAAAGGCTTCTGTTTATATTTTCATGGACTGTGCTTCATACAGTAGTAGCATTAAGTCCCTAGACCTCTAGTCCCACTTTCCTCATCCTCTAGCAAGCAGTTAGATTTTGGATGTGGTTACTAGTAGAAATGAACGTTTTTGCTTATCCATGTTTTTTCTTTCGCAAACTGTAATTACTCATGAATGCTGTTTTTTGAGGGAAGATATCATAATCCCAAAAGACACAACCCTAAACACCCTAATTCCGAATGTCGAAATCCCAAAAGATCAAAATTTCTAACATCTAAAAGCCCAGAAATATAATTCTGGAAAAAATAATAAAAATTTTTAAAGATACTTATTTACATTTTTAAAAGGGGATTTATTTCAGAAACAGCAGACACCGTCGGCATTAGCAGTGTGATGGTTGTGAGGGTCTTTGATAGTCTGGATAGTGGTTTCAGTGAAGAGGTCGTAGTGGTAACAGCCTGATTGGGATGAATTCAGAGAGAATTGTAGACAACAAGTAGAGGCAACTTTCTAAGAGTTTTACTCCAAAAATTCTCTCCTCTCCTGTATCAGTATTTTTTCCTTGCTACAGCACTTTCCACTAGTATACAAACATGCTGTTTTTCCTTCTATAAAAAAATAAAAAGGGAAGGGTGGGGTAACAGCCGAAATGGGAAGGGAAGGGGAGTTTTCATTCTTTTTTAAATGGAGGGAATAACAACATGTTTCTATACTGATGGTAAAGATGCAGTAGCAAGGAAACAATTTTGATATGGGGGGAAATTTCTGGAGTAATGGATTAATGATCTTAAATAGGTAAGGGAGAATATTTGACCTGCAATAGGAGTATATTTGGTTCATCTGTGGTAAAATGAGAGGAGGATAGTGCCTGGATACAGATACCGGGTGGTGGGAATTATAGAAATTCTCTTCTGATTCTTTTTGCTCTGAAGTAGGACACAAGGTGGTTAGTTGAGATTGAGGCTGGAGAAAGGAAATAGGTTTGAGGTATGAGGAGAGAAAATTAATATGAACTAATCCTCTAATAGAGTAGATACGAGAATGGCTTATTAGGTGGTTATTGAAATCACCATGATTTGTAAGTATTGTTAGAGTGACAGTGAGACAGAAGTTAAAATTGATGTGAAATGAGGGCTTATGACCTCTGGAGCGGTGAATGCCTACAGTTAATGGGAAGTGTAGTTTCACGTGGCATTCAAAACAAGTTTTACGAAGGTAGAATGGAGGACACATACCCCACTTTTAGGCTCCCCTGGTGGTAGTATTTCAGAGGGCTATAGGGATAGCAGTATTTTGTAGAAAAACTAGATTAGAACAAGAAGAAAAAGAGTCAAAGATACAGGAGATTTTGTTGGTGGCTGACTGTGGGGCACATTGTAAGGATTTTAGGAGACCTGAAGATGGAGTCGTAAAAAGGGATGAAAAGATAAGATCATATGAGCAGTTTGGAGGTACAGTGGAAAAGAGACTAATGAATTACTCTGAGTAAAAGAGAATAAGCAGACATTTGACACTATGAAAAATAAGTCTCTACAGACATCAAGAAACAGCTGTTCTTTATCTTCCCTGAAGACAGAACAAAGGAAGGAGGCTATTTTAATTGTATGCGGTGTTATGAGGAAACAGATGCAAGAGAATTTTTCCTTTTTCTGTCTCTGGAACTTTTCAAGAATAGACTGTTATCTTTTCAGAGTTTACACATAATGATATAAATTGAATGACTTGTTTGGATTATGTATTCCGTTTGGTACCTTTGGTAAAGGTTGAAATGACCATGTCAAATGATTGTCTTAACAAACATATGGTATATTGGTTAAGCTTAATGTCGGTGGCAAATTAAATACAGCTTACATTGAAAAGTAAAAATATCATTATTATGAGTGTATGGGTTAGTCTGATATTTCTTAATATTGAAGATTTTTAGTATTTCCTGTATTTTAACAGGTTGCAGTATTTTACAGAGCTAGCCCAAGGCACAAGATGAAAATTATTAAGGTGAGTGTCTAAGAATCAGATTATTTTATTTCTTCCTACAAAATGCTGCTACTTTGTCTTTTATGTTTGCATTACAAGGACTGTCAGAAGTATTGTGAAGCAAAACAGGTGTTTTTTTTTAAGAGCTTGACATGGAAACACTAATAGAGAATTTAGTAAGCATAGAAATATGTAGAAGAAAATTTTAATGAACTATCTGCAAATATAGCTTTCTTAAACAGTTAGACAAGGTAAAAATATGTTCTGACAAGGGTCCATAGCTAAATCATCCAAATGTGAACAGTGGTAACTAGTTAGAAACTAAGTAAATACAGCAAGAAAACAATGTTATAAGAACGTGAACAGTATTTAAAAGGCTATGGTTATTTATATTAATTAGTCAAATTGACATAGTATCCAGTAATTAATAGACTTAAATTGTTAATCACAATAGCCAGCCATTGTATATATAATTGAGAGTTTCTCAACTTTAGTACTGTTGACATTTTGGGCTGAATAATCCTTTGTCGTGAGTGGCTGTCATGTGTGTTGTATTAATGGAATGTTTTAGCATCCCTGAGCCCCTACCCAATAGATGCCAGTGGCACTCCCCAAGTCATGGCAATCAGAAATGTCTCCAAATATAGTCAGGTGTCCCCTGGGAGACAAAATTGCCCCTAGTTGAGAATCATTTTATAATAGACTGAAGATGAGACTTTAGACATCTCCCAGATGGGAATATTAGTAGCAACTTTTTCTGAGCTTTATCATTTTAAGACCTCCATATATTGAGGTTTCCATATAATCTTAATTATATGGAAAAAAAAATAATCAGCTGGTGTGGTGGCACCTACTTGTAGTCCTACCTCCTTGGGAATCTGAGGCAGGAGGATCACTTGAGCCCAGTAATTAGAGGCTGCAGTGAGCTGTGATTGTACTACTTTACTCTGGATGATAGAATGAGACCCTGTCTCAAAAAAAAAACAAAGGTTTTGATTATCCCTTTATCTTTATGGAAGCAACATTTTTGTCAGAATTCTTTCCTGACCCCCACTTCTCCATTCCAGTCTTTGCAGAAGAATGGTTCGGTTGTAGCCATGACAGGAGATGGAGTAAATGATGCAGTTGCTTTGAAGGCTGCAGACATTGGAGTCGCAATGGGCCAGACTGGTACAGATGTTTGCAAAGAAGCGGCAGACATGATCCTGGTGGATGATGATTTCCAAACTATAATGTAAGTTTTGTTTCAGTGAATGCATATCAGAAAATCTTTCCCTGTCTTTTCCTACCCTCCATCCCCAGACAATTCAACTGGAAAAGAATTAGCAGTAAATTAATTGGGTAAACTGTTTCTGGATTAATTAATCTTATTCGATGGCCTAGTGTATAATTCTGGACAAAATGATTTTGTATGGATGGAACAGGCATAATGAATGGCAGGAGCCATTCATTTAAAGAAATATTTGCTTAGTGCCAGCCATATGTCACATTTTTCTGGGCACTAGTATGGTGGTACAAGAGTGAACCTTCATGGGGCCTTTATTTCTGATTACGTTCAGGTAATCAGAAATGTATATACTTAAAATAAGTATTAAAAATTGTTAAGTTCATATCCCTACCTATTTTCTTAAATCAGTAGTTATTCCTGTTGCCCTCATTTCATGATATAATTTATTAAGTTTGAATAGGTTTATTTGTTTCAGCCACAGTTTCCAATTGATTTAAGACTTCAGCGTAATACCTGGTGGTATCAGTTTCACAGTGGTCAGGTGTGGGTTGTGTGAGTTCCATTTTTTTGATAACCACCTATTGGATGACCTGGATCTTAATTCAGTTTCATGATAAATTCTCATCATATATCTTAGGGAACTTTGTTACTTTATTTCTGCCTAAAGTGAACCATTTGGGTGCTCAGGACTCAGTGTTTGCCAAGTTCTTGCAAGGATATAAGAATTTTTTTTCTTTCCCATGTTAGAATTATATTAAAATCTTAGAAGAAAGGGGAAAGTGTATAAAAGACATTTTTCTGGATTCAGCCAAATGAATGAGAATTTATTCGAATCTTTGTAAACCATATTCTTTATTTAATTCTTCTACAACATATTATCTACTTGTGTGTAGGAGCAAAAGATAGCTTAAATTTTCTTAAATATCTTGTTGCTGTTTGATTCCTGACGCACACTAATTTAAACCTTTACCTTGCATCTTTACCTCTAAGAAAAATGAGCTTAGGGGGGTAAAAATTATCATTTTAGTATTATAAATTATTTTAGTATTATAAATGTGTAGTACTGTCTCTTGTGTGGAGAAACAGTGTATGATTTTAATGTTGAAATATCTTCTTAAGAATAAGAATTTTAATATTGTGTAGTGAAACAGATTGTAATTTCATTAAGCTTAGAGGCTTGACTTTAATTCTTTGCTAAAATAAATGTTTCCATTTTTTTCTAATTTTAGGTATGTGACAAAAATAACTGTTTTTAGTGATACATGTGTTGTATTAGTTGGAAATTTATTTTCAAAATTAGCTCCATAGCGTTTTAGTATAGATAAAGCTTTATTTTTATATAATAATATTTTCTCATTTCATCTTTCTTTATTTTTAAAATTTCAGGTCTGCAATTGAAGAGGGTAAAGGGATTTATAATAACATTAAAAATTTTGTTAGATTCCAGCTAAGCACGTAAGTTTGCAAAAAATTTGTCACTGTGGGTCTTCTAGATAAATTATATGAAAAGTAGAACTTAAGCAGAATGCCTGGGAACTTCTGCCCTGTATTTCTGAGGATTGTTCATATGTAAATTTTCTAGAAAGACAATTAATTGTATTCTGAAATAAAAATGGCTTGACAAGTAGGTTCTACATGTGATAATTAGATGTCTGTATCATCATCAAAACATATAAACCTTTGTGATTTATTTAATAGCTCATGAAATAACATAAGGAAGGGATGAGTCACATCTCATTGCTTCCTCTTGATATCTTTTCCCAAAAGTAGAAGGGGTTTTCCTAGTCAAAAGACAGTTAAAAAAATGTTGAAACTGTTAACTGTGATGTAGATTTTAAAATCTTTCTCTATTTGCTTTTGTTGTCTAAACATCTTGAAAATCTTTGTTAAAATACTCTTAGCTTTAAAATGTCCATATTAATGAAGCATAGGTTACTTGAAATACAGTAACAGTATTACTATGTCGCAGTAGTAACATGAGATTTTTAAATGCTAAAAAAAGTGGTATCATAAGATCAGCAGGAGCTTTACTATGCTGACAGATTTTTAAATGACTCTCTTTTTCAACAGGAGTATAGCAGCATTAACTTTAATCTCACTGGCTACATTAATGAACTTTCCTAATCCTCTCAATGCCATGCAGATTTTGTGGATCAATATTATTATGGATGGACCCCCAGCGCAGAGGTAAGATTTTTTTCATGTTGAACAGGAAAGACAAGAAATGTGTGATACCCTGATAATTAAGTTTTGAAACTTTATGTATGGCTTTGGAAAACTTTGCAGCAACATATTTGTTACATATTGTGTGATGTGTGCATATCATTTATTCTCTTTGAGTATTCATTCATGCTGTGTGGATCTGAGCCTTTGCACTGTTAGATGCCTATCCTTAGGTTGAGAAGAGATCAGGGAATAGGTGTAATTCCTGTCTTCAGGAAATAAGCTTTTTATTTCTAAGAAATGGATGTAATGGAGAAATCTCTGAGGTCAGTGTTATTACCTAGTTTCTTTTGTCAATTGTACAGACTATGGGAAAGTCTTGAAAGACCTGACCATCTAACTGTTTTCTTTTATAATGGGCAGTTGAGTGATACATGTCATTGGCTGAAACAAATCATCCTAGTCTAGTGGTTCCTTTATGAAAGACAATTTCAAAGTCCAGTTGATAGGTCATGTATTTCACACCCTATTAGAAATAAGTAAACTTATATGCAAATGGAATTGGACAATTTTTTGAAAGTTGACCGTCAGTCCCCTATCAGTCTACCAAAAAGAATAGAGAAATAATGAAAAAAATCAATGATGATTTTTGAGTAATCATAGCCAGGGTTTTCTTTATGGTTTCATCATTTTGTCCATAATGATTTTCTGGATAATTGAGGTTAATGGGGTGAAAATAACAAATCCCAAACTTAAAAATTTTAATTCATTTTTCTATTTGCTTTTAAGCCTTGGAGTAGAACCAGTGGATAAAGATGTCATTCGTAAACCTCCTCGCAACTGGAAGGACAGCATTTTGACTAAAAACTTGATACTTAAAATACTTGTTTCATCAATAATCATTGTTTGTGGGACTTTATTTGTCTTCTGGCGTGAGGTATATTCATTGGATAAGCTACTGTATTAACATGCATTCTGTAGGATAGACTTCTTAGTTATTTTGGTGTCTTACGCAGAAGGCTGGGCAGTGAGAAGAACTCTTTGAGTGAAAAATACAACAGTTTGAAAGAGTTTGATTTCAATCTTCATGGAAAATAGAATTTTTGATTCATATATTAGAATAATTTAAATCTGCCGAGGTATCTGATACAATAAAAATTAATGCATGAAAATTTTGAGAAAAGTTAAAAAATATGAGTATGTAACTTTTATTAAATAATGGCAGTACTTTAATATCTAATATAGTTATGAAAAGATTTTTTTTTACTTTTTATTATTTAGATATAGCTATTCATTAGGTGATTTATAGGAAATTTAGGTAGTTTTTATGTTTCATATCTTAGACTAAAGCTACTTTATCATAATGGAAAGAAAATATTAACATTTTAAAAGCATACAGTACTTGTCTATTAAATTTAGCCACTAAAAAGCCATTTTGTTTTTTCCTCTTGACAGCTACGAGACAATGTGATAACACCTCGGGACACAACAATGACCTTCACGTGCTTTGTGTTTTTCGACATGTTTAATGCACTAAGTTCCAGATCCCAGGTATGCTTAGGTGATCTTAGTTGATTGACTCAATTGAGTAGAGCACTCTTTAATAATAAGTAGGTAAAGATTATGGGTTTTTAGATTTGCTTAGTTTTGTAGCCATAGATTATAGCCCCAGAGACAACCTTTTTATAAACATGGGCCCCATGAAGATGGGGCACCTGAGGAGGTAAGCCTTATGTTTGACTAGAACAACGAAGTAAATCACAGGTGGTGTCATCTGATCTTTCTTCTTTCTATTATCTTATCAGCTGTAGTATAAGATAGATTCAGGTTAACATCTGAGCATAAGACAAACATTATGGGTTCTGTTAAGATGACAGTAGTCTCATTTTAGAAAACATTCTTGCTTGGAGTGCAAGAACAATTTTGTGTAAATTAATTTTTTTCCCATCATTTCTGTTAGTGTGTCAAAGCCATTAGAACATTTCCAATGTTTTATCTTAAGGCATGACTGCGTCATCTTAGTCGAAGTGTTTCGATAGAAAATAATGAGCTAGAACCTAGTGGTACCTTTTCAGAGCATATTGTCCTTGAAAACTAGTTTCAGTTGAGGCATGACTATTCATTTCAATTTTAAAGCACTGTATGAATCCTTAACTATATCTGTTACCATTTGCCATGCTAGAACGTTTCTAAGTACAGTGAATTGCACTAATTGAAACTAATTTTTTTTGCCTGCTGCTGCTTCTGAGATAATAGACTAATTCTTGAAGAAGCTGTAGTATTCATTTTTTTAATGAAAGTGGTTTTACTTTTTCAGTGCACATAACTAGGTTCATTTTTCAAGAAAGAATTTTAGATTATTTACCTTAATGAATAGAAATGATTTAGTAAAATACAAATAAAGTTTCTTAATGTTTGGGATGCTACAGTAAGCTTTCTTTCTTTCTGTGGTCTCATACATATAGTATTACTTTTTAAAGCAAGGTCTTTCTTGATAAATAGAAGCTGCTTTAATGTTTACCCTTATTCCATCTGAATTATTCCAAAATAATAGTTAAAATTAAGAGATGTCATGGTATTGACATTGTAGACTTCAGTGATATAGTGATACTGGTTATTAAAAATTGGAAGTGAATATAATAATAAGTTATTTCTATGACCAAAGAGTAGTAATTGAACTCTCTGCTCTGCCAACAGACGAAGTCTGTGTTTGAGATTGGACTCTGCAGTAACAAAATGTTTTGCTATGCAGTTCTTGGCTCCATTATGGGACAATTACTGGTTATTTACTTTCCTCCACTTCAGAAGGTTTTTCAGACCGAGAGCCTAAGCATACTGGGTAAGGAAAATGCTATCTTTATAATATATGTATTTTAGATAAATTATTGTATTTTCTAATGTATTCTAATAAAAAATTATTTTAAAATAGCAAAATAAGAGAAGTAACTGACTTCATTTAAAAAACAGGAGTGTGCTCTGTTTTTTAGTTTGAGGAAGTCCAGGGGAGTCATTCTCCTAACTCTAGGGTTTTAATTTGTTTTTTGGAGTTTACTCTTTTTTATAGGTTATCAAATGTTATAAAATCATATTTGGCGGTTCTGAAATACAGCACATTAAAACTTGTTGTAGAGTAATTGTTTAAACTTTTTAATGTACTTTTTCATCTTGTATGAAGAGAAAGCTAGATTTAAGCTCACTGAAAACCAAATTGTTCTTTAAAATTATAATTTTCCATAGTTAAAACTAATATTTCACTATTCTTTCTTATTAATTTATACCTTCTAATTTCATGAAATGTCAGTCTCACCCTAAAGCAGAATATTTCATAAAGATTATGTGGAAATTATACGTTATTCTTTCACATACCATGCATTAAATGTATCATACAGTACATTTAAAAATTAATTTTTCTATGTAAATGTGAGAAACGATGCATTTGATGGAAATGCTATCTGTATTCTTGAGTTTTTAAGTTAATTTGGATACTTATAAAAATGAACTATACAACCTAACTGCATTGTTTGCTATAAGTTAAAGTTTACCTTAAAACTGAAATAGTTTAATTTCAATATTTTAATTCCATATTCACATTGTTTCCTCTTTTTAAAAAACGGAGTTTTGAGGCGACAGCTGCAATTTTTCAAGCAGTAAGAATTGAGATTGTGTGGATACTATTGTAAAGACTGAGACTTTTAGGCTTTGAAATGGAACATATTAATGCAAAATTTTTAGTCTTTAGATAGGCGTTATCAATCTAATTGGTTACTACTGCTTGAACAGTCCTTTTTTAAACTTAAATTTTTATTAAATAAAACACATCTCTTACTGATGTTAAAGGCTAGCCACTTCAGGTTATGGTTCAGGGAAGGTGGTCAGAGGACTTGGGTTCTAGTTCTGGCTGCTGCCTTTCAGTAGCTATGTGACTTTGGATAAGTCATTTAATACCTTTGAGTTTTCTTTCTTTTATTTTTAACTGAGGATGATTTTGTCTACCTCATGGAATGGTTGTGAAACAATGCATTTTAAAGCTGGGATAAAATGCTAGAAAAATGTTTAAGGTATTAAGCTTTGCAACTATAAATTTCAAAAAAATGTAAAACCAGCTTATTTTCTCTTGCAGATCTGTTGTTTCTTTTGGGTCTCACCTCATCAGTGTGCATAGTGGCAGAAATTATAAAGAAGGTTGAAAGGAGCAGGGAAAAGATCATCCAGAAGCATGTTAGTTCAACATCGTCGTCTTTTCTTGAAGTATGATGCATATTGCATTCTTTTATTTGCAAACTAGGAATTGCAGTCTTGAGAATCATTTAGAAGGGCAAGTTCAAGAGGATAATGAAGATTTGGGAACTTTTTAACTTTTCATTGACTAAAAATGAACATTAATGTTAAAGACTTGATTTGAGACTTTAACCTGCTGGCACTCCCAAATGAAATTATGCAACTTTAATAACATAATCCTTGATTTAAATTGGCTTTTGCGATTGAGTGGAACTTTATAAAGCATATGGGCAGTTATTTAAAAAAAAAAAAAAAAAAAATACAAAACCTGAACCACCTTCTGCACTTAAAGAGGTCTAACAGTACAAATACACTGTCTATCTTAGATAGATATAAATATTTTTTTTTATTTTTAAATATTGTACTATTTATGGTGGTGGGGCTTTCTTACTAATACACAAATAAATTTAATCATTTCAAAGGCATTCTATTTGGTTTAAAAGTTGATTCCCAGGAGTGCCATATTTCAGCTACTGTATTTCCTTTTTCCTGTAATGTAAGCAGCTCAGATACTTTGTGCTACCATTTTTAATCTCACATTTTTTGCACAGGATGTGACCACTGTCAGATCACTGTTCTTTTCTTTCTTTTTGTGATTGAAAAGCCTATACTACAATTTGAAGTAAATGTTTGCTTTTCTTAGTTAAGTGTAAATGGTTGTTTTTTGTTTTGTTTTTTGGTATGAGTCTTTGGTATAGCAGAATTAATGCAGGGCTATCAAGTGGCATTCTCGTTAGGGTAACAATGTCTGTGATTAACCCTTAATCATAGAGTTAAAAACATTTAAGACTGGGCTAAAATTTATAACAAATTATATTAACATGTATATAGACTTTGTCAAACACCATTTTTTCATTCTCTATAAATCCAAGTACCTCAGTTGAATAACTGAATTTTATTATTTTTCCTAATTTTTATGTGTGTTTTAAAGCATATTTCTTAGGAAGTATAGGCTACTACACTTAAAGAATAAAAAAACCCAGTTTATGAATGAGGGTACACGTGGAAGATTCTTTGCTGGCCTTACTCTTCATGCATCTGCAGCTTCTTTGGCCTACATTTGTAGCACAACCCTCAGTCTGTCCCTTCTTCTTCTATCATTTGTTCTCTGCCTTCTTCTTTTTGTTGCATTGAGCATACTAGAGAAATAGATAGATCTGCTTTGCGTAATGCCATCAATTTTCATATAAAAACTTGATGACGTAGAGGGATTTTGTTTTGAGTTTGTGGCACATTTGGGCCAGAAATTCAAAATTAGACATATGTTCTCCTGTTGAATATTTCTCTCTATAAATAAAAATAGGTCTCAGATTCTTAACAGGTTTATTTCTTCTTGAAGTTAATGAGTTTTGTGTTTTATAAACTGTATGGATAAACCACGCATTAGCCTTTATCCAATATTAAACTGCAAGTATTAGCACTGAAATATTGTCATCGATAGGAAAAATATCCATTCTTTGAGTCCTTGTTACTGAAATAGTTTAGTGTAAGGAGCTGTCTGCAGTTTATTCTACTTTACCCTTTTAAGGATGAATAGTCAAATGTACAGTGTTCCATATCATTAGATGGAACATGGAAGCCATTGTCTAATCAACTCTCTCATTAGTTACTTGATGTCTTATACCTAAATTTTGTAATGATTTTTCTTCTGTGTTACAAAAACTTAAATACGTATTAAGTGCACGTCAATCTTTTGCTTTGCATTTTAGGTTCAGAGTATGACTTGTGTGAAATAAATGTGCCTATCCTTTTGTTTGATTTTTGAACTATAAAAATAAAATGATTGTTTTTCATATGTTACTGACCTCCCAGTTGGGACTATTGGCATTAAAATCATCCATATGGTTGGATGCCAAAGGTACAGAAATTAGGGAGAACTCATAGTAGACAGAATCTATGATTTAAAAGGAAATTAATGTACAATACTGATCCAGATTTTCAGTTTTCCATAGTATATTAGTCCAAATTAGCATTGATGATTTAAATGTGCTAGTGTCTAAATTTTTACCCCATTTCCTATTCCTAGGACTTGCTAGAGTCCCTAACAATACTAGCTTATTTGATGTTTTTCCTTGTTAGCCTACCTTACGAAGTTATCTGGCCCTGTAGTGGTTAAACATCAGGGAAGAAAAGAAGGGAACTTGAAATAATTCACCGATTAGGTAGACAATTCTCAAATAATCAAAACTGGCCACATAGAAACAAGGCTGAGCATGTTCTCTCATGTTTGTGCTGGCAATTGTATGACCCAGATCTGAAACAAAAGTGAAACCACACAACCCAAAAAACCTCCTTATTGAGGATTCAGGCTTTATTTAATAGCAGTAACCACCCTCACAAGGATAAGACACAGTTTTTACCTTTTATACCCATACTGGATATGTCTGTTACCTTGGTTGTCTTTTATAAATCATTTTAAGTTTTGATCTCTTTCATATGGTACATAATTAAAGTGAGTATTGGCCATACTTAAAGTAGTTTCTCACTGAAATGAATTGGTGGCAAACAATAAACATAATACTTAAAAACCATAATTAACTTTACCTTGCTTTTCTGCCTCTGTCACTTGTCAATGCATGTGCATTTTACTTCCACATATGACTTACCCAAGAAGTTTGGAGGATGAATTGATTATCTTTTCATTACACATTTATTTAGTAACTGGAGTGTGCTAGGAATAGAAAGCAGATAGCATCCCTGCCCTTCAGGAGCTCATGGACACAGATAGCAGGGGAACATAGCTGTTAACAAGCTGTTTCAAGAAAGTTAATAGTGATATCTGCACATTTATTTTAAAAATACGCATACCTTAAAGTGAATCCAGCACACAATTCCCTAGAAGTTTCCTTAACATTGGTATTTGAAAAGCTCTGAAGTGCTTTTTTATACTGAGCTCCTGCAATCCAAATAGTAGTTGATTTGCATACTAAAACATGGTGTGGAAAAATATTAATCCTAACTGGTATGTGACTAAACAAACAGATCACCCTGATGCTTAAGCTCACTTAGCATTGGTATGACTATTGAGTCTTGTTTGATAACCTTATTTTGAGTTTTAGTTGTCAAGAGTTGGTTATGGCTAAAAACAGATAGCGGGTAACCAGTCCCTAATATTAATGTAGATATAATTGTCTGCAAATGTTGTAGGTTTAGATTTATAAAGAAATAAGGGGTAGTATCTTGCCTTCAGGAAGTTCTCAGTCAACTCTGAAGACGGATGTGAAATATATCCGGTACAGTGGTAAAAGCTGTCCAAAATGCTACAATAGCTGAAGGAGAGAAATAACTTCATAAGAGGAGGTTGTCAAAGAAATTTCCTTAGAACTAATGGCATCTGAATCAAGCTTTAGTTTGGGAACTTCCAGCCAAGAAGCAGTAGGACCTTGCAACCAACAGCACAGCTTCTGCAGAGGTGTTGGTAGAGGCTGGGAGGAACATGTGAAAACCACAAGGAGTTTGGCACTATCAAGGCAGAAAGGATAATCTGAGGGATTGGAAAAGATAGGCAGGAACCTAGTGGTGAAGGCAGCAGCATGACTTGTCTGGTAGCATGCTAGAGGATTTTAGGAGTTTGATGTGAGTTTGGATTTTTGTCTTACACTGACAGAAGTACAGAACGTCAGTTGTAAAGACTGAAATAGGGATACCAATTAGAAAATTGTGAAAGCTTAAGGGGTAAAGGGATAATTGAGTCGTGGTAATTAATATAGAGAGGAACGTATGGAGTTTCTGTCTTCTAGGAAATAGCACTGACATGATTGGACAGGAGAAAAGAAAAATATAGAAGATACCAGTTTCTGGCCTTTGGCTTGCATAGCAGAGCTGTTGGGAAAATAACCTAAGCTGAGCAGGCTTTAGTGGGACACAGGTCCATTTGAAATGGCAAGTTTGGTGGTGTCCTTGAGGTTTCCCTGTGGATGTATTAGATGAGGTTTCTAAAGCATGAAATCAACTAAAGCCATGGTTGACTAATTATAAGCTAATAGAAAAACAACTAACTTCCCTTCACAAGCATCAATTTTTTTTTGCTATAAAAGTAAAGCAATAAATGAAAGTAAACTCAGCTTTGACAGAATAAGATTTTTTTTAAAAAAAGCCCTTTGAGCATAGTTAGCCCTTTGAGTATAGTTATTAATTAGCAAATAGTTGCATACATTCAAAATACAGGGGTAAAAGATAAGAATATTATCTCTTTTGTTATTGAGCTTTCAAGAATTTACTGCCCATGAGACACTGATCTGAATTATTGGTAGCAATAATTTTTGGTATTTGCAGTAAGACCCTTTAAGAGGTGAGTAAGAGAGTATGTGTGTATGTGTGTGCGTGCATGTGGATATGTAGCAAACAACCGCATAGCTTAGAGTGAAGTTTGCTGTATGAGAAACCTCAGTGAGCGAATAACATTATCATTAGAAAATAGCTACTTGCTCTGACAAATAATCACGGCAGAAGAGTAGAAAACAATATTGTGTGGGGGTTCCCTCACCTTTTACTTATAATTCCTTGGATTTTTCTAGGTCCATATCCCACCCAATGCTCCAACACAATCCATTTCTAGGTCTTTTTGGACAGTGTTACTTCAACTTGAAAGCCTTTTTCCTCTGCCCCAATTTTGAAAATCAGAACTTTTACCTGTATTTCAAGGCCCAGCTGAAATGCCAACTGGGATAGCCTTTCCAGATTGTGCTAAAGCGAGTGTGTGTGTAGTACAATTTCTTATAAATACTGTTAAGAGTAAGTGCAGCCATAAATTTGGGTATAAAATGATGGGATTTTATTTTTTTATTTAGAATAAATTTAAATGTTGAAGTTTGGGGAGAAACGTGAAAATAATTTGAGCCATCAGTTTCGATCCTTAAAAGTTGTTTTCTAATCTCAAGCTGCTGTTACTCCTGTGTCCACATGAATATATATGATGTAGTAGTAGTAATAGTCTATACTTGCATAGCTGCTCTAGGTAGACAGTGTTTCATGTTCAGTCACTGTACACACCTGTCTTTGCTATTCCTATCCCCTTTTGCTCAATTCTAGCCAAATTGGCAAATATCCTGGCAAAAGACCCACATTTCTGTGGTGGCTTCACAGAACTTTCTTTCATATCTAACCCAAGTTTGCCCCATCACCATTATTTGTTAAGCTATAGTTGCATTGTTCTACTTGGTAAACCCTTTTAGTGGAAAACACGTCTCCATGTTATGAGCACTCAGTGGCCGAAATTTCTACATAAATTCCATTTTTGAGCTTTGTATTTCTAGCTTTTGAACTCAAACATAATGTGCTTTTTAATACAGTTTTTTTTTTTTAATAATCTTCTCAACCACATTAAAGACAATTTTCTATTAGACTTTTCCCTGTGATAAGTATACTAAAGTGCCCATTAGTTGAGAAGTGACAATTTGGTGCCACCTTATGGTCATAAATAAAATCTGTAATGCCTTGACCATTTGCTTTTTTTCATAAAGTGTGTACCTCACAAGCATAACATGAAATAGCTTGGTTGGTGAGTCTTACAAAACTTATTATCCTTGGAGCAATATATACCAGGTCCCAGCCAAATAAGTGATTGTGTATACAATGTATGCTTGATAGGAAAGATGTGACAGACTTTACATTTTAAGCATTATTAGATCAATTTTAGGAAGTATATTATAAATCAGTATATTTTTTTCATTTTCCTTTCTCATATTCATCTATACGGTTGCATAATAGGATTGCACGAGATTTTGTAAGTGTCTTTCTATATGGAGCTGGTCTGGATGGCCCATGAATCAGTTAGTGGTGTTACAAGTTAGGGAAACAGTTTATTTTAATCCTGCTTTACTCACATGGAGCTACTACATAGTTTTGGGGTAGACTATGGCAGGCAGGCCAAATTTGCCTGCCAAACTGTTTTTGAAAATTAAATTTAGAACACAACTAAATAGAATGAATAGAAATAAACAGAATACAGCTATGTACATTAATTTATATATTGTTTATTGCTGCTTTCATGCTACAACAGTAAATGTGAGTAGTTGCAGTAGAGACTATATGGCCAACAAAACCTAAAATATTTACTGTTTGGCCTTTTACAAAATGTTTTACATACTTACTTAGATCTTCAAAAAGAGGAATACATTGCATTCAGTGGACTAGAAAGGAAGTGGCATCAATTTTCTCTGCCCTCCAATCTCCCAGCAGGATGTTTTCTCTGGGATGGATGTACTTGGTAGCAGACTTGATGTCAGCGACTTCTTTCAGTCTTCACAAAGGCTCCTATATATAGAAAGTCAGTGTTTTACCAATCCCATCTCATCATTGAGACTCCTTGTTCTTACAGTGGGTTGACTATTCTGATCTGCTGTCCCATCTGAGTTGTGCTCCGTATCTCTCTCTCTTCCCCACCCTGCCCAATCTGAAGAAGAGTCTGCTCCTGTCTGGTCTATCTGCTCCCTCCCACCCTCTTGGATACACAAGAGAAGTGGTGGTTTTCCTCTCATCGGTTGTACAAACCCAGAGAAACAGGCTTAATTTGAATGAGCTAAAGTATATTATCTTGCTTAAAGAAGACAAAGTTTAATAATAGTAGAAACTCAAATATCCTAACAGCCCAATCTTAGGGGAAAAATGTGTTCTCTATTTCATTTTCTCAGGACAAAACAATTCTAAACCAAAATATATTCACATAGTACAGTTGTCTCTCGACTGGATATATGTGTATGTACATATACATATATAAATATATAAATACATATATAGGAAGACTTAGCTATTTTAACCAAATATATAAAATGTTATCAAGACTAGTATGAATAGAAGAGATTGCATGTGCATTGTAAAATATTCATTTGAAATTTGATTTCTCTCCTTAAAAACAGAACCCAGTGAAACTAGCTGGAAACAGTTTTCCATGTATTATCTTATTCATTTATTTCTCCCACTTTAAGAGACTGGTGCAGTCATGCGTTTTAATTTTAAAACTTCTTTCCCTTACATAAAGTTCTCATCTTGGAATTTTTATAGCTGGATAGACCTGAATTTTAGCATCATCTAGACCTCTGGAAAGAAATGCAAAATCACCTTACCCTGTATGGCTCAGAAAGCTGTTGTTGAAAGTGGGAAGGCATATTTTTAATACATTCGTCCAAGAGAAATAGTATTTCGTCTCAAATTGGTACAAGAGGCAGAATCACTTTCAGCTGTCATGACGGAAATGTGTCATCAAAAGACATTATAACACAAATATCAAACACTCCACACCTGTCTCATTGGAGGTACAAGGTCTCCACTTTTGGAGCCAGGCACTAGTAAGAGTTAATTCTTTTTTGGAAGTGAAATTTTTTTCTCCTGGTGTTGGTGGTGACTGCTTTCCAGGTGCTGCTGTGGGTTCATGGTGTGCCAGGCAGCTAAGTAGCATGTGATAGAGAGTAGCATCCCATGAAACCTGGTAGTCTCGCTAAGGGGGAAGACTGGGTTTGGCGTCCTTAGGGTTACGGAGTAGGGCTAGGAAGGAAGAGGAAATCCCAGGAAGTAGTAATATCTGCTGTTAGCTTTTTTCAATTTTTTTTTTTTTTTTTTTTTAGAGCTCTCCTCTTAAAGTGGGCAATATTTTTCTATCTTTAAACATGCCTAGGGCTCTTTCAAATTGAATTTAAAGAACATTGCAGAAAACTCTTAGACAAAAGGAAAAAGAGCTAGAGGGATACAAGTACTCACATAGGGATAATTCTTTCTGGTCTCTTTTGCATTATTTTCTGAGGTCGAGCTTGGCTGCTGATTGAAATTCTCTTGGCAATTCTCTATTCTTCCCAGTGTGGCTTCGGCATGACAACTCTGCTGAAGTTGCTGTAATGTTCTCACATTCTTGCCCTTTTCTTAGCCATATTAGATAGTGTTGATTTTTGCCTTTGCAAAATTCTGGCTTTATTGGCAATCCTGGCCTCATAGTGTCTTAATCTTTCTGCTACTAGACACTGTCACACTTCTTCCCAGATTCCTTGCTTTGCTCTTGCTTTTCGTGTGTGGATATAACAATAATGTCTATCATTTATCAGGTTTTTACTACCAGGCACTGTGTGTTAAAAATACATGTTATTTTATCTTTAGACAATAATTTGAACTATCATAATCCTCATTTTACAGGTAGGGCAAGTGAGGCATAGTCATCAATTTGTTTACTTTGTACACAAAGGAGGAAGAGATAATTCTAAGGCCTTTCTAGTGAAGTTCTAGTTCTAAGTCTAGCTCTAAGGTCTTCCTCTTCTAAAATTCTAGTTAATTTGAATTCTTTTCTCATGATCAGTTGGTGTGAAAGATCTGTAAATATCATATTGACGGGATGTATATTAAACTTGCAAGGTCCAGGTGTTTCAAAAAGAGCTTGTAAAAAATAGACTTAAAGTATGATTTTATCACCACTAAATATAGAACATGATTACATTATCATAAATGTTTTTGTGCCTCCAGCTTTATTCCTAGTATTTATTCATCTCAATTGTCCAGAGTTCCTTTTGTTACTTTTGAGCATCTATTAATAATTGAAGAAAATTTCCAAAGCCTAAGGTGAGATTTCATGTGCTGGAACTGAATCAAAAAGAGCAGGACCTAAAGACTTGATTGAAAACTAGGAAACTAGGTTTTAGAAATGGAATATGGGATATATAACATTCTGCTTCTATACAGGTATTTCTGTTGTCTCCTGTACCTAATCTAAATTTTATTTCTATCTTCTAAAGCCAGGCCAAAAGCCAGGTCTGAGAGTCTTCCTCTGATTTAACGTCTCCTCATCCAGGTGACTGCCGTCTCCTTATTCTTCTCCCAATTCTACAGACTACTGTAGTATTCAGTCTGCACTTTGCCATTCTATACCTGGTACTGCTGTACAAAATGTTCTCTTATTTCATGTGTGTCGTCCCTCCAAGCAGCTTAAACAAGAATGACTTTGGGGAGGTCAGGTACTATATCATTGTTATTTGGTCAACCTCCTGAGATATCCTATGGAGTGTCTGTGACCTCTCATCTAATCCATACAGAGCTACACTGGGGTAATAACACTTACTCTTACAGAGAATAGGAGTGAATGGACATTATTAGACTTTAACTCCTTTAGCAAGGCTGGATAATTTCAAGTGAATGGCCCTGAGTACAATGGCTACAGAGGGAAACCTGACTTGTTACTTCTGTTGAAGGAGGACCCTTTTAATGAAAGAAAAAGACAATATAATTCAGTTGACTTCTAATTAAACTGTAGCCTATACACTCCCACTTTGGTGCCCATCAAATCAATTGTTTGCCAGAATGGGAAATGAATGGATTTCCAGGCAGGGTTGGTGGTTTTAAAAATCAGTGTTGATAATCGTGGAAAAATAGGACACTCATACTGGTATAATTTCTAGATTAGCCCCAGGAATCAAGTAAGACGGAATTTTGGTGTACCAAGCTCTTACATGTTTATGGTCCCCATTAAATCTATGCTTGTAAAACACATTTCTTCTGAAAGATGGTATACATTACTGTTCTTTTCTTGATCCTTCTGTGAATAACCATCTCTTTGGAGACATAATGACCTTACTAAGGAGCCCCATGCACTCCTCCTAAAATAATAAAAATTCCTTATTTCAAGAACTCTTATTTGAAACAAAGGCAGTTTTTACGGTTGAACACTTTAGGAGCAAGTGACGTTGTGTGTGGCCTTTTGTAAATGGCTAAAGCCAGTCAACACTTGGGAGGTGTGTGTTTAATACTGGCGGATGCTGGGCTTACTCCTCTAAAAGCATGGCACTTTAGGAAAATGAAGAGAATTATCAGATATTAGGAACTGGAAATAGGCCTATTCAAAATGGCAGCTTATAGCCACCTTTAGGGCTATTACGTATGGAATATGCCAGTCGTGAGTAGAGAAGAAAGGAAGAACACAATTTATGTGAATACAAGTAAAGTGAAGGTTGGAATACACTTTCAGATCTTGTCCAAATGTATTCATTCCACTTGCTTCTTTTTATTTTCAAGTTCTTTATTTGGAACTGGCCAGTACTTTCACAACTCTTAGTATTTATAATTTTAGCAGCCTCTAGTATTTTCCAGAGCAGTGCCTTTCAAACTTTTTTGACTACAATCCACAGTTAAGAAATAAATTTTGCACACCACTTAATACATAAGTATATCTGATATTTTCCATTCTAAAAAAATGCTAGTTACGACTCTTTAATTCCACATTCCATTAATAGGTCAAAACCTATAGCATAAAAGAGGGCTTACAGTCTGGTATTGCTACACATATCTCTGATATTTTCATTTCTTCTCATTGTTTCTTCCTTCTCTTGGTCCAGTAGCTCAGGATGCCATTTCTTACTTTGTGGGGGCCATGAGTTTCAACCTCTTTAACACCTGGCATGTACCTAAAATGCTCATCAACCTTGCTGTAGTCTTAGTTACTAAGTACTTACTTTTAGTAGACAGTTTTCTGTCTGGCATTGTCACTTCTACCTTTCATGGCCCAGACTTTTCATGTGAAAGTACAAAAAAAAAAACTTTTACAAAATTTTTGAAATGATAGCTAGCTTTTACTTAAAGGAAATAATTAAAGTAGGACTTCTGCTTTTTTGGGAAAACATAGATGATGAAGTTGCTGCAATTTACAGGTTATAGGATACTACTAATGTACCAAAATGGAACATGAGAAGTATGAACATGCTTTCAAACATGTTTAAGAAATACAGCAATTTATTAAATCATGTTGTATTTATTAAAAGCAGAATACAAAATACCTTGGAATTCAAAGATTATCTATTATGATGTTTATCCCCAACAGGGTTAGTCCGAAAGAAAAAATTTAATTGTTTTAAGGAAGGTAACAGAAAAATTTTAAGTCAGAATTATACATCTAGTTTGATAGAGACTGGGTTTATTCATGCTGACAGGCCTCCATATGTTCCTCCAAGTTTTCAACCATTAACAGCCCAAACCGGTTGCTTCCCTCATACCAATACCCAGTGTGTGAGGTAGTTCCCATTGTGTTCTTTGACCAGTTGGTACCCTGTTTCTTCTGCCTTTTTTTTTTTGAATTTGATTTAACTTTCGGTAGGAATAATTCAGCAGGGGCATATGACCTTGTGGCATTGAATAGATGTTCGTAAAGTTGCTTAGCCTTGGGACACATGCTCAGGAGATTTTCTGCGGAGGTTGATGCTAGCAACTGTTGGCATAGTCCATGTACCAGGCTTCCACTGTACAATCTGTTCAATGGGGGAAAAAGTGTATTGTTAAAAGTATTGGTTCAGTGCAATAGGACAACGGTCATTAACAAAGCTTCAACAAATGCATTTAAACAATGAAAGCTCTTGATTGCTTCTTTAAAGTTATTAAAATTATTTAAGAATAAGCTGTTCCTTGAAGGGCAGAACTGAGTTGTTATTATAAAGATTACTTCCTTGCTGATGATATTTAAAAACTTATCAACAAATTAATTGACGGATGCTTAATGGTTTTGCAGCTAGCCCCAAGTTGAGCAGGCCTCTTTATCACTTCAGAAAAAAGGAATTTAAGATGACCTTAATAAACCAAACAGACAGTTTGTTAAAATATGAGAAAATGTGGAATCATTTACAAAGTCATTCACTTCAACAAAAAACCTACTTCACAAATGGAAGATGGGATTAACTAGAATGCCCAAGTTTAATATATATGACTTGTGGCTAGAGCTGATCGATGGGTACCTTAGCAATCCATATAGAACCATCATTTAATTAGTGTAAAATCTTTGTTTAAAAAGACTTGGTTATGCTGAGATGAAAAAACAGTCCTGAAATCATTATTAAGAGAACTGTCTGGTCTTGTTTTTCCTGTTTTGTTCTAAAGGGATTTGTGGTAACTACAGAAGATCAAATAAAGAATGATCAGTAAAGAATAACCTAAATTATTAAAGGAAAGGAATAAAGAATCCATAGGTCAAAGGCCAACTACTCTTACTTGGGTTAGCTCAGATATGAGGCCCAGAAATATATTAAGAACACTATTTACTGCTAGGAAGCTTTTCATACCTTGAATCAAAAGTCTACCCATAATATTTTGTATGCTTCCATAGATCATTCAAAGTACTGAAGGCACTGGGGCTACAACGGTAAATAAAATAGACAAGTCCCTGTCCCCATAGAGCTTACATTTGAGTGGAGAGACAACGCACATATACAATCTTGAATATTCCATTTTCTAACCATCTTCCTCCCTTTTAATCTTCTTCCCTTTCTTCTAGTACCTCCTGGATGAACAGTTACCAAGATGTCCAATCCATTGATCCTACTACTTTTTTCACTGGCCCACATCCTACTGCTATGATTTCTTTCTTTCTTACCCAGTTAAAACTCCATAGTCAAGCATTATAATTAGCTCAGTTCCCTTACTATCCCTTCTTCGTACTTGCCTGGTAAAACAAACACTAGATAATGTCCACTTAGGCATATAACAGTCACCTCGCTTCGAATGAAAGCTCCATGAGAGTAGAGGTATTTCTGTTGTTGTCACTGCACCCTAGCACAGAGTAGGCATTTAATAAATATTTAAATGAATGAGTGAACAATATGTCACGTGGGAAAAAATGCAGTAAGAAAATACAACAGTAACAGGACTATAGTGACTAGGGGCAGAGAGTAATATCTCAGTAAGGTCATTAGAAAAAGCCTTTATAAAATGATACTCAATTGAAAACGTGAAGGAAATGAGGGAATGAGTTGTATCTTACCAACAACTGCCTCTTTTTTCCTCCTCATATTAGTGTTTCACTTTAAGGAACTGATTTTTAAAAACTGGATCTAATCATGGAAACATTCTTTGGGAATATGGAAATAATTTAATATTTTTCCTGTTTCTAGCTCTTCAGCTATAACACTGATCCAAGATCAATTATACTAAGATTAGTTTATTTTTAAAGAAACTTCTTTGCTTTAAAGTATAAGTAAAAGTACTGTATTTGCTATTGTGTGCATCCATCTGAACTAAAGTTTCCCATGGTGCTTACCGAGTTAGGTCTGGCTCTGGGAGAGGAGTGGACAGAAGCTGATTGAGATACACCCCCATCTGGAGACAGCACTGCCACTGACAGAAGATGTGAGCTGTGTCTAAATCCAGTCTCGTGCCCAGCCGCGTCTGCTCCTTCACTCTTTGGAACTCTTCATACAACACCTTAGCACCATCTTCCTGCAGATCTTCCTTACCTAGATAAACAACCCAAGGGCAATATTTCCAAAAACAATGTAATAGCTTGTAATTTTCTCTACATATAAAACTACAAATTCCACAAAGAAAGAGAAATTAATTTAAAAAACTAAAATGTTTCTTTTCTGGCTTTGTAAATGCCTTGCTGTATAAATTGAAATATTTATTCTGAAATACCTTTTTAATGATAACCTAACTTTATTCAACCCTAAATAATTTATTTTTTCCCTGAAATAAGATCTCTTCCACTGGTCCACTACCTGACCTTAAACGTGTCTGCATCTTAATTCTCCAAACCTTAAATCTGTGTCTGTGAAAAATACAATGACTATTCAATATCATTCTCTTTATTGTTCTCTTTCACTAAACTTCCTTTCATGGAAACTCCCATGCTGTAGTGCACTTGATTTAAAGAAACAACCCATGTGTTCAAAGTACATTTTAACCTCTGTTTTATAGGAGGAAACTAAAGTTGACTCAGAGAATTTGGCAATAATCAGCTTCTTTACATAGTACAGGATAAGGGGCAAGAAGCAACAACCCTAGGAAATACGGAATGTTGGGTGGTTTAGCTGTATTTTCTGCAGATTTGTTTGAGCTGGGGTGCACAAAATAACATCTGGACCAATTTGAAAGTAATAAAAAAGAGGCCCACCTTTTATCAATTAGCGAGCAGCAAGGCACTGAGCCTGCCTGGGTGTGGGGTCCACATTTCCTAAAAGAAAAGAAACAGACCCTTGACATGCCCCTTCTGTTGGACTCAGGTAAAAACTTTACAGGCTTGTGCTCTGAGAATTCTCTTAGACTGTATTTATTACTCAATGAGAGGAAATAGCCTAAGCCTGTGTTCTTAAAGCAGCAGTGGGCCTTAACTGATGTAAGTTGCCTGTCCTGTAACAACAGTTCCTCTGATGGCTACTGTCACACACACTTGGGGTGTTTCAGAAGTCTATGCTGTTTCATTCTTTCATTTAACTTATTTTAAAAAAGTAAACTGTAGAGTAGCACTATCCAACAGAATTTTCTGCAGTGATGGAAATGCTCTATATCTGTGCTGTCCAATACAGTAGCCTAACCCGTAGCCACATGTCACTACTGAACACTTTAAATGTGGCTAGTGTGACTAAGCAGCTAAATTTTGAATTTACTTTTAAATAGCCACATGTGGCTAGAAGCTACCACATGAGATAGTACTGTTCTAGAGTATGATAATTATTATACATGTTTAGTGTTACAGCATTCAGAATCTTTAAAGAGAATATTCCATTAGAGAAATTAGTGTTCCAATGATTCAGCATTTATTTCACCTGGTATTTAAATGCAGATGAAATTGCCTCAGTGTATTTCTCTAGTAGAAAGAGAAGTTACTAATTCTACTGCCACTACTTAAGTACTAATTGAAACATACAGCAGAGAAAAAGGAATAAAAAGATTAGTTTTAAAAAAAAACAGCACAAGCATGAATGTTTATAGTAGTTAAAGGTATTCAGAAGTTTCTGGGCAATTTTAAATAAGTGGTGGTGGTGCTGCTGTGTTAATAATGGGGTGTTAATAATGGGGTTAATTATAACATGATACACAAGTTACAGTATTAAGTGCTACAGTGCAGATGGGAGTAGGCAGTACCTAGCACATCTGATGCCATACACTTGGAGTCAAGCCCTTCAGCACTGAGCCTGGCACATGGAATTGTTTAGTGTTCGAAAATATTTACCAATGAATGAATGATACTTTGGTGCCCCCACTTCTAAGTTCTGATATAACTGATGGGAGTAAATAATCCAAAAATATTTTTTTGTTTATGTAAACTCTCAAGTATACAGTTTGCAAGCAACATACAAAAACATACTCCTGGAATTTCCAGATACCTACCAGAGCTATTGATAATGGCATGCAAGGGCCCCATCAGCATCCCCAGCAGTAAGGCTTGTAGATGATGTAGCTTTGCCTTGGCCTCCGTGTGCTGCAACCAGTAGCAACTGACGGCAATGGGCAGTTTCAATGACGTAGGAATTGGCTCCAGGATGGTTGGTTTCACTTTCAGAGTTTCTAACAGAAGTATCTGCCGCCTACCCAAGGAGAGCTGAAAGTATACACCAAGAATCCTGCAAGTTACTTTGGGGAATGTCTTTTTTTTTTTTTAACAGCATGAAGATACTTGCAAATGAAAACTGCTGTGCCAGCTGTTAAACTTATCTTCCTGTGGGGGGGGGGGAATCAGTCACACTCAAGGCATTTGGAACATTAATAAGATGCTTAATAAATGTGGTTGGTTGAATGGATAAATGGCCTATTCCTGCCACACATCCTGTATGTCTGTCATTGTATCCTCTATAGGCTGGTGAGCATCTTCATTGCACACACATCTGGAGACTTGTTAGAAATTCAGTTCTCAGGCCCTACCCCCTAAATTTCAGTGATCTGAGGGGAGTCCAGGAATATACATTTTAACTAGCAGCCCAAGTATTGTACTTTGAGAAATAAAGCTCTACCGGAGACCCTACCCTTACTTGCCTGTGAGCACTTAGGTATTATCTTCTCCATTATGCCATTACTGATTACCTCCAGAAGAAGACAAACTTAGTTTATACACTCTTTTTGTGGCATATTATACAGCCTTCTCTTTGTTTAGATCCTGTCACATGTCCTCTCCCTGCTGAATGTTTTATTGTTCTTGCATTCTCCCACACGGGGATTGTCCTAAGGTGGCTACTATGAGGTACCTTCAAGGGAGATAGGAATTTTTTTTTTTTTTGAGATAGGGTCTCACTCTGTAGCCTGGGCTGGAGTGTAGTGGTGTCATCATAGCTCACTGACCTCAAACTCCTGGGCTCAAGTGATCCTTCTGCCTCAGGCTCCCAAGTAGCTGGATTACAAGTGCGTGCCACCACACCTGGCTAATTTTTTCTATTTTTTGTAGAGATGGGGTCTCGCTCTTGCTCAGGCTGGTCTCAAACTCCTGACCTCAAGTGATCCTCCTGGCTCAGCTTCCCAAAGTGCTAGGATTACAAGTGTGAGCCACCACACTCGGCCAAGACAGGAATATTTTAAGTACTACCTGCATTGTGCTTGCAATAGCATACCACACTCGCTGTATTTCATGCTTTAAAGTGCATGTCAAATAAGCTCAGAAGTAAACAGGTATGAGCTTCTTGTTGAAGTAATTTTACTTTAATGAATCTCAAAACTTTTAAGAATCGTAAGAGAACTCAGAAGTCACACACTCTTACTGATAAGGAAATTAGGACTATTAAAAGTACATCTTAAGGGGGACTTTCTAATCAAACTTGAAGAAAAAAATAGTTACATTCCTAGTATCTGCATGGAGCCAGAAAAAGATTTTCTTCTTTCTGGAAAGATGAGATAGTCTGGTGCATTTCTCAGCACCCAACACCTAGTTAGTAATCAGTAAGTGTGGTTGACAGCTGAGAATAGAGATGTTAGCCTGAAGTAAAACACATCATAAATAACAAAATAGTTTTATCATCAGTGTATGACAAGTTTACTACAATGATTTCTAAATGCTGGTTTTAATAATACTGTGATAAGATTTTTAAAATTAGAAATATGCAAAGCTGTTGACAGTATAATCAATTGCCCCTATTGGAAGTAGCATTAACTAATTAAGTTTAAAGTAAGATAAAAACTAATTTGTTAAACTGGTTTAAAAAAATGCACTAAGCTAAGAAAATACAATAATTCTTTTCTGATACATAATACTTAAATTACTGAATTCTAGAGCCAAGTTATAACTTCCATGAACAAAACAGTCTGGGCTTTGACTTCACAGATGTTCTGCCCTGCACTAACTCTACAGCCTTTGGCAAGTTTCCGAGGTTTTCTACAATTAGTCTGATCATCTGTAAAATGGGATTATGAAACAAGATGTTTCATCAAACCCTCCAGTCTTCAGCCCCTTCCAAAGGGGAACTACTGTGTTCAACAGCCCTTAAGCCAGTTAGGGCATGTAACAACTCCTTTCCTTCTCCCCCAGTGGGAGCAAAAGTACAAGCCTGCAGAAGCTGCCCCAGAGAGGCAAAGGCACCCAGAGAGGATGGTCTTGGCACTGCTCACTCCCTAAGAATGATCCACTTCCATGTCTCCTCATCATGAACCTCCTGTTGGTTAACTTGAGTGGTGCTCTGTCCATTGCAACTCACATAATCAAAATGAAACCCTATCCCATGTGGTTACTGTGGAAATTAAATGAGAGATTGTACACTTAGTTTCTTTTACCTACAATAGGCACAAAAGAGATAAAGTATTATTACCACATCATGTTAAAATGAATAGGTACTATCACAATGTTTCTCTACTTGTACCTGCATTTATGTTTGGAATCATTTGCACCTGGTACCATTTAGAATTTTCATGGGCTGATTAGAGACAACAGCATTGAGCTAAATATAGAATTGATCAGTTCATGCCAAGGGAAAGCCAAATGATATCACAGTACAGAGAGTGAACTAAAATTTCACCCTCCTTTGATACAAGTAAATGATGAGTACACTTGAGTCACCTCCACTTAAAGCAAATATAATCAGCCTGCTGCACTAATTCAGTAGGATTTCCATACAGGGGAAGAAGTGTCCTGATCCCTATTTCACACCATACACACAAAAACATCAATTCTAGATAGACTGTGGATCTAAATGTGAAAGGCAAAAAACTTTGGAGTAGGCAATTTCTCAAGTACGTCACAAAAGTGGTTACCATAAATAATAAAAATTTAGACTGCATTAAAAACTTGTGTTCGTCAAAACACAATAAAGAGTGAAAACACAGTGGGAGAGGCTATTCACAATGTTATTTAACAAAGAACCAAAGACTATGTCAGAAACTTCACATAACAGAATATCATATGGCCAATGAACACATGAAAAGGTGCTCAAATATGTCATCAGAGAAAGGCAAATTATCCACCAAAATGGCTAAAATGATAGTACTACACTATCAGAATAGCTAAAATTTTTGAAAAGGATAGAAAATACCCAAATATTGGCAAGGGTGTAAAGTAAAAGTTATATGCTACGGGTGGGAATATTAATTGGTACAACCACTTTACAAAAACATTTGTCAATATGTCTTCTAAGCTGAACATGTACATATCCTATGACTCAGCAATTAATTCCACTCCTAGTTATATATGCAATAGAAATGTGTCCAGGTGTTCACTAAGTGATGTGTACTAGAATGTTCATAGTACCATTCATAATAGCCCAAACTGGAAACTAGCCAAATGCCCATTAGCTGGAAAATGTAAAAATCAATTGTTGTATATTCCCACAATATAGTATGTTACAGCAATGGGAAATAAATGATGTAGTCTGAGATGCTATGGCTTTTTTTTTGGTAGTTCAAAATTTTTCCTTTGTTTGAATCCTAGCACTGATACCCTGGCTAAGATATTACCTAGTTCACTTGAGTTCTAGTTTTCCCAGCTATGAAATGATGTCTAGACAGCACCCAGCCATATAGGTTTGTTATATTAAGAGAGATAATATATATGAAAGCACTTTGTAACCCGTAAAGTGCTTTACAAAAATTTCATTAGTATTACAAATACTTACCTCAGTCAATTTGCTTAAGTCAGAATGATCCTTGGGCAGTTCTACTGCACCAACAATTGATGTTTTGATATTTTTATTAATCCTTTCTACTTCACTGAAAGCTAGAGACTGAGGAGGCAATGCATTCCAGGACACATTTCCCAGATGTGGTGAAGCATTCAAAAGAAGCCCATAGATGATTTGTCGGATAGGCTGAGATATTCTGTGGGCATTTGGTTGCTGCATGTTTTCCACCTGTGTATGAAGAAAGGTCCGTCTTAGGACCAAAGCATCACTGATGAAAGGGGATAGCTGGCCTTTAGCTAAAGCCACTAGTACCCATTCTGGTAAACCCAGATTCAAGGCGTCTGGACAGACATAAGAACCATACTGGAAGAAGTCCTGCAGCTTCACCTGGGACTGCCGGTATTCTTCCATGGAACAGCAGAGAAGTTCCTTAACATTTTCTCGATCCTTTTTTGGGAGATATTTCAGAACATTATCTAGTGCTTCAGTAGGGTTGTCAAAATGAGACAACCAATTCAGAAGTCCCAGAACTCGGTGGTGCCTCCTCCCCTTAGAATTGGTAGCTCCAAGAGGCAGACGTGCTTTACTTAAGAATGTCTCCATGATAGGCAAATTAATATGGTCATTTCCACATAGCACCGCGAAGAGAGGTAGAAGAGATTTATTCATATTGCTGAAGTGACGGCAGAACGCTTCAAGGGAAAAGCATTTAGCAGGGATATAGTATTGTGTGCCCTTAATAGTGTTCATATTTCTCCACTGAAAGCTATTTAATGGGCAGAACCCAGTTTTAAGGTCAAAAATACAAAAGTCACTGTCCGACGATAAAACAGGACAATTCCAATGATTAGCAAGTGTCATAATGTCCCGATCTGCTTCTGAAAAGCACTGGACAAAACATACCTGCAGCTTGATCAAAACCTGTATGAACACTTCCCGGATGAGTAAGGGACACACACACCCACCCCCACCAAGTGAAAGGGAATGGGCTGTCTGGATCTTCTCTCTAGCACGATCCTTTAAAGTTGTAAGCTTTTTATCGGATATATCACATCCTCCATCTAACACAACATATGGACGTATATTACATGCAAACAGTGATTCAAAGAATTTTTGTACAACATCTGCAAAAGAATCATAGTCCCCTCCATACCGGAGCTCCAAGTTTGAATTGAAACAAAGTCGGTGGAAAAGAGCATAGCCATCAATGATAATTTTTGTGTCTCGCAACTTCATATCGGTGAAGAATTCATTACTATGATCTTCCACAAAACTCATTAGTCCTCGGATACCCATGATGACGGTCTGAATAATTGCCTGTTTAAAACAATAGAATGCATTTTCAATTGATGCTGGTTATGAGGCACCAAGTCATTGCTTCCAGCACCATTAAATCAAGAGCAAATGTTATGAAGTGTTCATTAGATAGAATATGCTGGATGCCAACATCTCTGAATTCTTACCTAGATTCTCAGGCAATGCTAGTTGAGTGCTTTGTCATTGTCTTTTTGCTTTCCCCATGTGTTACAAGGCATAAGTTCCGTGGTTTCAAGGGTTTTGATCTTTGGATAGGGATGGAGGCTGATGCTGATTCTAAAGAAAAATCAGTTAAAGTCCATTACTGACCTACCAGTATAGTGTGGGCCTTTATACTGAGGTAGTTAATAGTTAACATCTTACAACACAGAGTATTTGTTTTGTGGAGTCAAAGTAAAAAGTCTTAAGCTATAAAAATTATATGCTTATTGATCTCATAATAAATCAGAAAGCATTTAGGCTTCGATAAACTAAAGTATGTAGGACCTATGATAGGGATCCAGTTTTTTTATTGACAGTCTGTGAACTTCTTTCAGGCCTTGGGCCTGTGGGACCATAGCTTTTGGTAAGAAAAACTGCTTCATGCCTTTAGTAACCCAACTATCCAGTTTCACCCCTAGCCAGGGGCTCTTTTCATAATCTTATCTTTCCATATCTGGCTCACTTAACTCACAGGATCAGTATTAATGGTTTTTCCTTTGGCCTCCGGCTTCAGTATGGCTCAGCATGGCACTATTAGTAATCCTGTCTTTATTTAAAAGTGACATTTTGTCAATCAGGATTTTTTGGCATTAGTTTATTTTTAGACATAAACATTTATCTGGATTAGTTTTTTGGCATCATTTACATTTTGCGCTTGATTCACCTCACACTAGTCCCAGCCCTGTCTCCGCACCTTATCCTGTACTTATTTCTTTACAAGTCTGTCTTGTAAAGCTTCTACGGGCAGAGACCGTGTGGACTCTGCAAATAACAGGACCTTGCACACAGAGTAGTTCAACAAATACGAGCTGGATAGGGGAAAGGCACGCAAAAGGTCTGATCTAAGTTCCCAAACACAGGCCTTCATACACCGTGCCACCTGGAGCCTCACAACCCGCGTCCCCAACCAGCAGCAGAGCCCACCTGCTCCGTCCTCGCAGAGGACGAACCCCTCCATCAGAAGCCCGCTGGAGCCCAGAGAGGACTGGCAGCCCCAGCACGTGAGAGTCCAACCCCGAGAACGGGACCCGGAAGTCGCTGGGTATGACGTCACTAGGAAGCCGGGGTCCGTGAAGCCAGCGGCGCTAGACTGCCCCGCGGGAAGGTGATCTGAGGCCTGGAGGCTCAAAGTTGCTAACGAAGGCTGGGACGTAACTAACCTTCCCTAACCCTGTCTGGTTAGGGAAGCTCGGTCCGCCGGGCCTCCCCTTTTTTCCTCGCCTGCTTGGGTCGGTGGACACTTCCGCCTTGGTGACCGCCCCACCCGACTTCCCAGCTTGCTCCGCGCGGTCTCCCTGGCGACGGTGCCAAACAGCCGTAGCCTACGGTGGTCTGGAGCTGGCGGGGGCCGCTGCCCCCAGGTTGAGACTTGCCCAATTACGAGTGGGACTCGGGCATGCCCCGGGCGCCGCCCTTCCTCAGCCCGAGACGGGGAAAGGTAATGTGAACCGCGCTCTTCCTGGCATGCCGGGCTCCCCTGCGCAGGGGAAGATAAAGGTTTCAGGCTGCCCAGGTTGGGTTTTGCATCCCTAGGGCTGCCTCCATTCCCGCGACGGTCTCCTTTTCCTGGACTACCTCTCGGATCTACTCCAGTCTCCGGAGAATAACTGTTGCTGGCGTCCCTCAATAAACGTTAACCCACTTTACGAAAATGTAAATGTTTAAATAGTTGGAAGTAGTAAGGATTGTTCGTTTTACCTTAAGGTTAAACTTTACCTTTAAGGTTAGGTTCCTACTTTAGCGGAACCTGGTGTCACATCGGCTTCCTCTGGTTTATTACTTGGAAAGAGAACTACTCAGCTTCAACCTGTGATAAATACTCCCCTTCCCCTGCTCCTCCTTTTTTTTTTGCCCCCAGCCAGATGTTTCACCTTGAAGGGATAGTTTGCACAAGGTGTTAACTTTCTCCAAGTTCCCATCCAGCTTTTTAAACCAACTTTGTTTCCCCATCGGATGGCAGTTGATCTGCTGGTCATTTATTCGCCCTAACAAAGATTATTGAACACCTAGTGTATGCCAAGCGTTCTGCCAGGCACTGAGGATGCAAAGATAAATAAAGTGTGTTCCAGGTGCTCAAGTTCATTCACAACCCTTGAGGGGTGGGAGGCGAACAGATAGTTCTAGAATCTAGACAGCGGGTTACATGGTTGCATAGCTCTATGGTTGCACAGAGGAGACTTATGGAATGGATGGCCTAAAAGTGGACTGGGATGGAGGTGGCAGGGCTGAGTCTGTGAGACTGGGCAGTAGGGAACCTAGTCCCAGAGTCCTCTACAGCCTGGGCCAGACTGCTTAGGCACTGTTGAGTTTAAACTCTCCTTTACAAATAGGAGCCGCTGGAAGTGGACTTAAAACTATTCTGTCCATCTTTAATTCTGTTCTTCACTAAATGGGGATCTTAATCTCATCTTTAAAATAAGAAGAATTACTGAGTGATCGGAAAGACCCTTTTCAGTTGAAAAGGCTGAGTCCATATATTTTTTGGAACAGCTTAGTTTGCCCAGAAAGCATCTCTTTTATGCCAGTGAAGGAAGCAAACAGAAGGTACTTTTAAAGATCTGTTCTCTAGTTGTTTTTTCAGCAGTATGTTTTACTAACATTTCCTTGGGGTGGGGGGAAAAAACTAGTTACTAATGTCACTGGCATCAGGTGTAACTTAACTGATAAATATATTCCAAGAAGAAACATGTTATAAATGGACATTTATTTATGTTCTATTTTGAGAATTTTTGTGGTGATTTTGTGGTTAATTGCCCTGGTGGTTTTTGTGGTTAACTGACACATGTAAAGCCCATTGGCCATCATTATAAAACAATAGGTTTTTATCTGACAGCTTTGGAATTGTTGAATATGAAAACCTACTCCAAGGCGTAGACAATCTTAAATTTAAAATCATATTTTCACATAGATTTAAAACAAAAACACTTTTTGTAACTAACAAAACATTTAACATTTTAACGAAATAAAAGTGATAATTTTACCGTGTACCTACTCATATAAAACGCTAGAGTGCAGTGGCCCGATCATAGCTCACTGTAATATTGAACTCCTGTAATATTGAACTCCTGGGCTCAAGTGATCCTCCTGAGTAGCTGGGACTACAGGTGTGTGTGAGGTTTTTTTTTAATTTTTAGTTGAAATGGGGGTCTTGCTGCATTGCCCAGGCTGGTCTTGAACTGCTGGCCTCAAGCGGTCCTCCCACCTTGGCCTTCCAAAGTGTTACAAGCATGAGCCACTGTGACTTTTATACTCTGCTATACATCTCATAGCTCCTTGAGAATACATATTTACCTATAATGCATTTATATTCCATTAATGTTAAAATGTAGTTTTATATTTGAATTGAATTTATGACACTTCCTGTTTTTAGTCCAGTGAGATTCCTGTATGCACAGTGTGTATACTAAAAACTGCAGATCAGAATTAGCTTCGCATGGGAAAAAATTCACTCTGAATCCCTCCTCACATTTATTCTAATAAATGAAAAACTGTGGTTTAAAGTCTACAGGAAAAAAATCTAAAGGAAACAACATCATGCTAATTTGTGGTTTAATCCTAACTTATTATTTTTCAACCAAAATAATCATAAGGTAAGAAGAGAGCCTTACAAAAAGTTTGATGCACTTAAGGAAGTGATAATGTTCTTATATTTGGACATTTTTTTAAGTAGATGGAAAGTGTAAATCTTAAACAAATGAACAGATTGTTGATTGTAAAACAGATTTACGTACTAGAAGTTTGTGAAAAGTTGGCTGTAATTGAATTCTGTTAACTTTCTACATGCAAAGGGAGGCTTTTCCTATGGAAGATTGCCTTCTACTGGAATTTGCAGTATCTCCACCTTTTAACATTTTTCTCTTACGTTGTTAACCAGTACAGTGTCATTCAGTCTGCTGATCAAGATGCAGATATCGTTGTCAAAACCCTACACTTTTTGTTAGGAATAGTTTAGCATCCTTTAGACCTAATCTTTTGACTTTCCATCTTTAAGGCATTGACCAGCGCTACTTGGATGAATTTGACCATCTCTTAGAAATGAATGTTAAGTTTCTATAAATGAATAAACCAGTTCTTTCTTGTTTGGAGCAATGCTGAAATTCCAAGAAGCTTCTAAGTGTGTGAGTGGATCAACAGCCATTTCCACTTATCCAGAGACCTTGGTAGCAAGAAGATATGTGCTTCAACAGAAACTTGGCAGTGGAAGTTTTGGAACTGTCTATCTGGTTTCAGACAAGAAAGCGAAACAAGGAGAGGAATTGTAAGTAAAAATACTTCATACAAATCTTGAGTTGGTTGTCCTGTATGTGCAGCTTTTAGCTGATTAAGAACATGGATTTGTTCTTTGCATTAAAGCAAGAATTTAGTATAGAGAGGAAAATTCCTTGACTGATCTCTTCAGATGAGGTTTTTAAAGGGATTTCAGCAGGTGAATAAAGTATCCAAATAACCTAAAGAAGGGATGTGGTGTAGATTATGTGAATATGGGATTTTTATGCATACCACAGTCTCAGTTACAACATTGCTTCCACTTAACTTGATTGGAACTTCTTGAATGAGAAAATAAGAATTATTCATGATGACTGCATTTTTAGAAATGTTATATTAATAGAATGCAAATAATCAGTAATTTACATTTGAGATGACTAGAATATACCAAAGGAAGTATGGTATTAGTGGTTTTTTTTTTTTTTGCTTTTCTATGGAGAAGATTTTCAAAATCTGTAGTCAGAAAGCCTTCATATTAGATATTTAAGCCAAATGGAGTCTCCCATTTAAAACTATGTTATGTTGATGACCTCCTTGTTCTCACCTCCTTTCCTTTGATTTTGATAGGACCCTTTCACAGTAGAGAAAAACTCAATACCATTGGACAGTACCACTCTTGCAGATAAAGATAAATCTTCATTTTTGCCTTAAAGGTTTTTGAACTTGCTACAGTGAAAAGTTAGTTGGAACTGAAATTAAGATAAAAAACTTGTACATGAGAAACAGGAGGAAGAGAGAGCAGGAGGAATAAATGACTCAAGAAATTGGCCTTTAATCCCATAAGGCAAAATTTTCACCCAATAATCTATTGTTTTATTCAGAGATTTTTAACCTACTCTAAGTTCTTCCAGCTTTGGCCATTGAATATTTAAGTGTGGATGTAAAATCAGTGTGATAAACCCTTTTCTACTTGTTTATATGTCTTAAGAATTATAAAGGTAAGTGTTACTAATGTTACTACTTTATTTAAAAAATTAACCTTTTAAATAGTCTTTATGTTCAGAATTTTTTTTTTTTTTTTTTTGAGACAGAGTCTCACTTTGTTGCCCTGGCTAGAGTGAGTGCCGTGGCGTCAGCCTAGCTCACAGCAACCTCAGACTCCTGGGCTCAAGCGATCCTCCTGCCTCAGCCACCAGAGTAGCTGGGACTACAGGCATGCACCACCATGCCCGGCTAATTTTTTCTATATATTTTTAGCTGTCCAATTAATTTCTTTC
>CAUYSK010061965.1:0-11014 GCA_963575035.1 Avahi laniger | reverse complement strand
TTTCTAATCCTAGTAGAGACGGGGTCTCGCTCCTGCTCAGGCCGGCCTCGAACTCCTGAGCTCAAACAATCTGCCCGCCTTGGCCTGCCAGAGAGCCAGGATTACAGGCGTGAGCCACCGTGCCCCCCCACGTTTTATAGTTGGGAGATTGCAAGGCTTGCAGAGGGGAAGTGAATCACTCTAGATCAAGAAAATCTCTTTCAGCAATTGAAGAAATAATTCGATTATGGAAAAACATTTTAAAATATTACTTATTTGTTTATATCTTATGCCACCAACACCATGTTCCCAGACAACCATTGTACCCTTTTCCCTAGGGAAAACAAGAGAAAAAAAATCTACCCCAGAGAAGAGAAGGATAAAATACAGGTGAAATCATCACAAGATAGGAAGAAGTAGGAGTCTCATTTTTCTCCTGGGTCAGAATGGATTAAGCTAACCATGAGAGGATGTTGGGAGACACACGGATGCTTACTATGTCTTTGCAGACTCAATCCTGGACATAGGTTGGGATTTGGGGAATGGACACTTCCCAAGCTGCCTCTATACCAGCACTGAGACTTCCATAGCAAAGTGATAGTGGTATAATAAGATTGAAGGGAAGAGAGAGAGACTACATTGTCATTCCCAAGTGACACTAAAGTTCTGTGTTGTAGAATGGACCAAGATGTCTTCTTCACATAATGGAAGAAGAGAAGGATAGCTGAGAGTCTAGAGTCTATCTGGGGAGTTTACCAGGGTGGGGACAAGCTACCCTGCTACTGAAGGCTATAGTATGTGGTTCCTAGAGCAGGAGGAACACTGGAATCGGGTATATCCAGCCCTGACAACAGCCAACACAGGGCGAAGTCAGAATCTGGGTCCTGACACAGTGAGAAAACAGCCCATGCATTCAGCAACCCCGGGCTTTTCCATTTGATCCTGATAAGGTAACCAGTGACCAGTTGGGCACAGTGCATTGTGCAGAGAACAGGGGAGCCAGAAGCACATGAGGATGCCAGGCCCTCTTCTTCTCCCCTCCCCAGTACCCAGAATCTATCTCAGGAATGATCAGGAGGAGAGGAGGGAAATTGGAAAGACCCCATTATCTGAAAGAGCATGAGTTTCCTATATAAATGGTTTACATTATTGAATAGGACAAAGCTCACTGGCTTTGAACTAAATTTAGCACCCCCGTCCACCTTCCCAAGGGGAGGAGGGCATTCCTGAAGAACATGCGACTAGTATAGAAGATAAGAGGCACTTTTCTTTGCACATCAGTGTGGTGTAAGAACCCTTGCACTACAGTTACCCAGTTAAAAATTTTAAGAGTGATTGCCAAGTTTTCTATCTGGCTTAATTCCGTGTGATGCTAAAGGCAGCTGCTTACTCAAAGACATAGCTTATTAATGAGGCTTATTGATGGGCCATGAAGCTCCCATGTGTATTGAGAAAATGAATAAGGAAAAAGGGTCATTGATTCAGTCTTTTTTGTGAATGACCCACTCTATCCCTGCCACGAATAATGGGGCAAGACGAACAATTCAAGGAGGTCTTCTCTTCCTAGAACCTGGAAGCTTATGTTAAAGGACTACTCCATGTCCCCTCCCCAATAATGTCACCTGCATTCTTCACAAGCCATGACAGTTAGAGCCATAGCATTTTCCTTTAGTTAGAGATGAATTTAAAGATGATCTAATTCAGTCCCCTCAACTCAGGTTGAAGCTGGGGAAGGGCCAGGCTTTGTGAGGTAAGGTGGTTTTCCTGTGGCCACAAAATAAGTTAGTGGCAGAAGCAAGGCCAGAACTCATACATCTCAATTCCTGTTTCTTCTAGTCTGTATTACATTTCTCAGCTTGCCTCTATATAAAAGATCACACCCCAAAAGTAATAACCATCTGGTCTCCACAATCGAAGTGTTTGCCAGTGGCATCCGGGAGGCTGCACCCTGATGGTGTCTGGGAACTCTGGAAGCTCTGACCTCTGAGACTCAGCTCATACACTGTTCCCTTGAGCTTTGGCACATCCAAACTTGACAGCCCTGGAGAAAAAAGCCGCACAGTCACCCAAGACTAGCAACATTCCAAGAAAACACTGACATGTGGATGGCAGGACTCACAGTGTTCTCTGTCTTCTGGAGCAGAATCTACAGGATGCCAAAAAGACAAATGCATTTTTCTCCTCCAAATTATTCCTCCTACAAATGCTAAGTATCTCCATCTGGGAGGCATTTAACATTTCAAGCAGCTATTGCTGATCTGTAGGAGGACTCACCAAGTATCAACTGTCTCCCCAAAATAACTCCCCTTACTGCTGCGGGAGCTGCCAAGATCCAGCCCAGGCAGGAGAAAAATAGTGCATTTGGGGAGGCCCCAAAGGTGGAGGAGAACATGGACAACGAGCCCTGACCCGTGTCTACCCACTGTTCTCTCTGCAGAGGTTTTTTCCGAGGAGACGACGTGCAGATGTCATTGCATTCCTCTCCCGGAAAGATGCAGTTCCAGAAAGAATTTCATTCACGATATGCCCCCAGATGATGTTCTGACACTTTAAGTTCATCCAGATACTTACAGTAAATCACACACATTTCCTGCTAGGCTAAGATAGAAAATGTCCCATAAAAGGTGACAGTGATGGGAATATTGAGCTCTGAATGTGATCCAAGTGTTTGTCTTTACCTCTTATCCTTCTGCTCAGATTTGCCAAATCCAACCATGGGGGAATGAACATGGGGTTAACATTTCCAAGCCATGAACCCTGCAGGTATCTATTTACCCACCATCTAATATGAATAATTTATTATCTTTAGTTTGGTGGTTCCTGGGAGGGGGCCCAAGAGAGATGGGACACCTAGTCTCTGTTACCATAGAGTGTATCAATTAATGGGGAGGGGTATATAAAATATGTCCACAAATAACACTAAGTCTGGGTAGAATGGTGTGGGAAATCCCAGTAAAGGAACTATAGGATTTGGAAAAGGGAGAAGTCATTGCTAGCTGAGAGGCCAGGGGCGATTTCATGGAGTAGATGGCGTTCATTCTAGACCTTTAGGGAGGGAGGTTGGAATTTGGACATATGGAAGTTAGTTGAGGAAAGGGCATCCCATGTGTGTGGAGAAGCTTGAGCAAAGGCAATTTACGGTTGTAACAGAGACTAGAGCTGAATTTCATTTATTCATTCTTTCCTCTCTTCATTCATTGGAAGTAACATATATGTGCCAGGCACAGAGCTAGGACCTGGGCATATTGAGATACATAAAACATGACTTCAATAAGCCTTGGTCTGGTGGGTAAATCAGAAAGGGCAAGAGGACAGGAGAATATAGGGTGACAAGAACAATAACTGAAGGACCATCAGAGATTGTGGCAGAAGAGAGGATGGGAACCTGACTCTCGTGGGGAGAGAAAGCAGAATGAAATGCCCAGGTGGAAGGAAGGCATTTCAAGAAGGCTTGACACGTGCACAGCTCTGTGGTCTGAGACCCGAGGGCAGTGTGCCAGGTGGGGGCGTGGCAAGAGAGTGGACCTCAATTAAGGTGTTTGAATGTATTTGGTTAGCACTGGGAGTCCCTCAAGCCACTCCTATATTTATGCTGCTGCAGTGGAAATAGCCAGGGAGTTGATTCACACCAAAGCTGGGAGTCCTGCTGGCGTTCATGACAGGTGGGAAGGTGTAACTCTGAAAATGGGCAGCACTGCTGTCTGCCACTTGTTTGTCAGTGTTCACGTTCCATTTTGTGCCGTTGGTTTTCTTTTCTCAATATGGTGGTCTCGGTCATCGATGACTTCATCAGGGGCAGGGACTAAACCTAGGGCCGAGCTGCCTAGTAGATCTCAGTGTGTATTTGGTGACTGACTGGTGGTGTCGCGCGTGTGTGTAGGAGAGGGAGAGAGAGAAGTGGTGCTAGGTGTGTGATTCCGTGGAGGCTGAGGTAGGAGCTTGTTCTTGTATCGGGGAGATTAAAATAGTTCCCCAGACTTCATCAACACTGCTGCTTCCCTCTTTATGTGCTCAAGTCTTTGTTCTCTTCTGTATGGATGATAGTTTATTAGTTAGGAAGATACTTTTTTGAAAGAAGACATTTCTGTATAACATATATGTTTATATGTGGTCAGCAGCAATGGCCACCCAAACGCCTGTCACCTGATGGTAAAAAAAAAAAAAAATAGAAATGTATTTATTTCTAGTGTTTGAGAACTTTAGATGTTTGAAAAATCCCTGTGTATCATTTAAAGGAGAAATAGTATTATTTTATAGTAAATGTTTAAAAGTATTGTTGAATATTAAAAAGAAAATTTAAACAATAGAAAATCTAGTACCACCATTAATATGTTGGTGAATATCTTTTTATTCTTTTATCTATCCATATATCTATGTGTAGTTCTAAAAATGAGGGTTGCATGGTTATATACTGATCTATATGATGCATTTAAAAATAATATAGACCACATGTAGACATTAAATTATTTTGCATAAACATAATTTTGATAACTGCATAGTATACTCTGAGAATTAAGCCTTGAGGGGAAAACAGGCATTAATCCAATAATTTCACAAAAAAAGTATGAAATTTCTGCTATGATAAGTGCTGCAAAGGAGCTGCGCCAGTTAAAAGCACATATGGTAGGGGATTGGGCCTGGAGGCAGGAAAGCTTCCCCAAGGAGGTGATGACTGGTTTCAAATATAAACAAAAATTGCAGGATGTGGCCAGCCAGAGATGGGGCAACTATGGGATAGGCAGAACCTTCCAATAAAGACAACAATATGTGCAAAATACCTACAATTGTTAGCAGGTGGCTGTTGAGAGTCTCCTATTTTCTAACCACTGCTATTTGTATGTATTTATGTGGCCTTTGGATATCTTATTGAACTCTTTGGCATTTCTAATTATTTGTTGATTGACCATGCTGGGTTGTCTACTAAAGAAATAACTCATATCTTTTTGCAATTGATCCTAAGAATAGTTATGAATTCAGCCATTGCCCTGTGCCCAGGCATCATGCCAAGGGCTCTAGCTGTGTCTGCTTATGTAATCTTCACTGTCCTTTATGGGATGGGTATCACCGTTCCTAGTACAGAAGAAATCGACCTAACTGATTTACCAAAATGATGTTCAACTGCTAGTGAGTGAGGCTGCTGAGATCCAAACCCAAGTCTGATGCCAGTGGCTGTGCTTCCAAGCTGGTATTAAATTAAACTTTCGTTTTTCTACTCGTCTTCTGCAATATCTAAAACTGTAGAAAAGCAGGGACCCTTGTTTTGTCCAGGACTTTAATGGAAGTGTTTGTGTTTTGTGGTTTGGTAAAGTGTTGGCTGTCGAGATGTGAGAGCTGTTCTTTACAATGTTTGTGAAATATTCCTCTATTCCAAGATTTCTGCATTTTAAAAAATAATGCAGAGAGAGAGATTGAATTTTGTCAAAACCCTTGTGATATTTGATATTTCTTCTGTGAGCCATCGATGTGATAAATTATGTTAATAGATTTCTGAATATTAAATGATTCCTAATATTAAATCACCCTTGGTTTCCTGGAACAAAATCTGCTTGGTCATGGTGAATTATCCTTCTGAAGTATAGCTGAATTAGATTTGCTGGTATTTTATTTAGAATGTTTATATCAGTAAGTAAGATCGAATCGGAGCTCTCTCCTGCTTCGGCATTGTTGTTAGGTCTTGGCAGTAGCGTCATGCCAACCTCACCAAACAAATTAGGACACATTTTTTTCTTTTTTTCTTTTTTTTTTTTTTACTTTTTCCTAAATAGTTATATAGCATGGGAGTTAGCTATTTTTCTAAGTTTTGAAATAATTAACATTTAGAATAATTTAAGCCTGGTACCTTCTGCAGAGATGACTTTTATAGGACTTATTCAGTTTCCCTGAAGTTATTGATATACTCAATTTCCTATTGAGTCAATTTTTATAATTCATATTTTTCTAGAAAACCACCAATATTATTAAGATTTTCAAATTTACTTAGCATATGATTATATACTTATTATACATTGCATTACCTTATAATGATGAATTTGTGGCTTTTAATCTTATTTCTCCTTCACACTGAGAGACTATATAAAGCTTTGGTTAGGAGTTTAGGTTGCGGGATTGTGGAGCATGATGGAAATATTTTAATTTTACTCTATTACTTGACATATGAGTGATCTTGGGCCTATTTGTTCCTTTCTGTCTTCCTTGATTTCTTCATTGTGGAATGAAGATGATAATAGTAGCTTCCTTGTAGTATTTGTTAATAACTTACTTAATCACTGCCAGGTATATACTAAGTGCTCAATAAATATTAGCTATTATTCTAATGTCTAATTTTTAATATTTGTATCTATAAAGAAAATAGCATTCAGATTTACATATTAACTGTAGAGGTGACTCATTTGCTTTTCTAGGTTATTGAGTTTTTATTTTTAATTATTTCATTATTATTATCTGCCCTTTATTTCTTCCTTGTGCTTTTCTTAGTTTTTACTTGCTGCCTTTGAAAAAACTCATTGATGTGTTTTCCCTCAGTTAATTTCTTTTCATTCTTTCTTGTTTACTAATAAAATTTAAGGCCAAAATCTTGGATCATCACATTTTTGTATATTAATTTTCTCTGGTCATTAATTTCTAAATAATCTATAACTGATATTTTAATTTTCTCTTTGACTAACATATTTTAGGAGACAGATCTTTCAATTTGTAAAGACTTGGGTTTCTTTTAGTATTTTTTTTTAGTTTAGGTGTTTTTGTTTGCTTATTAAATTTTAAAGAGTATTTTCTATTATTTACACCCAGAGAATATTATTTTATGTATATTTTCTATATGTTCTTCTAATTAGTATTTTCTACATATGCCCCAAAAATGTGACCTGAACCACCACTTACTGGATTTTGTTGTTTTGAGTGTGTGACCTAGCATGATATAAACTTTGGAAATTGTATTAATTCAGCTCTTGAACTTCTATTATCTTCCTAATATTAGTTAAATTATGCAGATCCCTTATAGCCTTATTTATTTTTGTCTACTTACTCTGTCAAAAACTGAGTGTTAAAATCCCTTACCACCGATGTGTTTATATGTCATTTGTCTCTTGTATTGCTAGTAATTTTAGCTCTAGGTATTTGATGATTTTAGCAAGTAAACATTTGTGACTGCTGATCTGCCTTGTGAACTGCATATTTATCAGTATGAAATAATCCGGTTCTTCTATTTTAAGATATTTTGCTTGAATTCTACAGTGCCTGACATTCAACTGCAGCCCCTAGCTTAACTTTAGTTTGCACTGGACTGGCACCTGTTTGCCTGTTCTTTTGCATTTAATACAAATACACGATTTTGTTTTAGTCCTAGCCAATGTACATAGCATACGGTGGGATTTTAATTTTTGACCCAAACTCAGAGTCTCTTTTTATTGATGAGCTTGAAAGGTTTACATCTATTGCCATAACACATTTGTTTGGATTTACTTCTCCTGTTTTGTCTTCCATCTTCCTCAGTTTTATTATTTAATAACCCCCCCTGCCTCCCCATGTTTTACTAGAGGTAGCATAATATCGAAGTAGTTTAAAATAACATGAATCTACCTCCGGCTTTCCCGTTTTCTCACTAACTAGCTGTGTGCTTTGTGTCTGATGTGTTTGATACCCAGGAGTACATTTTAAAGGAATATTAATTGGTGGGGGATGCGGGGAGAGAGAGAGAAAGAAATGGTTGATTGGTAGAACTTCAAATCAGAATTAGAGAATGTAGGTCTTAGGCAATCAGAGCTATGAAAACCCCCGAATTAGACTCTGTTCCTCCATAAAGTCATGAGTTCACAATCATTAGAGATGTGCAAGAAAAAAACTGGACCACGTCAGACTTCCCTGAAACTGATTCATATTTTGAGCAGAGGCTGCAACTCACTGATAGTCTAAATCGTTCAGAACTCCAAGGGTCTGTAATTACTTGAGAAGTAGCACCATTGACTGGATTCCGGCCTCTTCTAAATTTGCAGTCTTTTCAGCTTCTTAGATGGGCATTCTGACTTTGATTTTGCAGAAGTTTCAAATGAAAACCCCACGCCCAAGCATCCCATCTGGATGTGTGGTTTGTGTGCAAGGTCTGTATCTGCACAAGTCTACCTACGCAGGGATCTTAACCCTGGCTGAGTGGTAGAATCAGCTGGGTGCTTTAAAAAAGGACCACTATCTTGTTTCCACACTCTGGGTGTTCAATTTAACCTCTCTGGGGTTGAAGTCCAGGTGGTCTTTTTTTAAAAACAAAACAAAACAAAACAAACTCCCCAGGTGATTTTAATCTGCAACCAGGGTTAAGAATGACTGACAAATGGTGTTGCCATTAATTTTCATTTGGGCAAACATGGCAAGCAATTGTGTTTTGCCTCTGGTGCATCCATTTTTTTCATTTTCTGGTGACAGCTTTCTATTTTGTTTGGGAATCTACCACTTCCACTTTCTATCCACACAGTGTTGGAGGGGTTGACGCCATGATTCTAGGTGGAAGAAGACACTCAGGTGTCGATCAGCACCCACATTCCTCAGGTCAAGCAGAAAGCATCTGGACTTTTCAGGAGGCTTCCACATTTCACCTAGACTTTAACCTCATGGAAGGCTGGGGAATGTGGAAGCCACACAGGATCCTAAGGATGAAGCTTGCACAGTGAAAGTTAGGGTTGAAAGATGGAGAGAAAGTAAATCCTGATGACATCATTTGAGCCATGAATTTGGTCACACTTATGGTCATCATTATCTCGATCTTACAGGTGATGAGACTGAGGCTTGGTGAGTTAGGTGAGCTGCTCACTTCCATAGCCCATTAGGGTAAGAGATGGGATTTACTCCACGAAGGTCATATTTCAAAAGTTGGGGAATGCTCTCTCTGTTTTAAACTGAGTAATTATGAATTTTAAAACTGGCAAGTCTGAGCTTGAGCCTGCCAAGGAGATTTTATGCATTTTGAACAATGCCTGTGTTCTGCGTGACCAATACTTTACCTTTGCTTCTCAGTATAATATTATCAAGATTTTTATTTGTTGCTCACTTTCAACAACAAAAAAATCATAACTACTATAGAAATGCTAATTCCATATCGCTAAAATTGCCTTCTCCTGGAGGTTTTCTTTGGATATGCTCTTGCTCGTTTCCAAAATGCAAGTGCACAGTGGAGAGTAGGGAAGGGTGAGGATGCTGTGCAAAGATGAACAGAATGAGAGCCAAGAAACAATCAGACGTGGACCACGATCTCTTAGCACTGTGCGCTTTGGGCTCTTTTAGAGGAGCTTCCCTGAGCCATCCCAAGAGAGTCTCAAAATAACCCTGCCGGGTATAGATAGGATGGGGAAACTAGGGCACAATAACATGTATTGAACCCTCGCTCTTGTAACTAAGTGGCTGGGTCAGAATTTAATTTTCCAACACAGGTGCTTTCTGTTGGCTGCAAAATACTTCTCACCCCATCACGGTTCTGCTTTGCTGATAAGCAGAGTCATTATGAATTTTAAGACTATAAGAGTTATCTTGAAGGTTATCAACTTGATTTTCTGTTCTTTGGCTGATGTTTATCAGCCTAATCTTGAAACTGCTCGGAAATGGCAGACAGCATTGTTCCCTAGGACTAGCAGCTAAGAGTCAAGCCCAAGTATTTCTTTAAACAGAGGAGAGTAATTAAAAATTAGGTTCTGAGAGTTCCCAAGCTTCCAGAGACTCATGGTGTCTAATTCCAACAAAGAATCAGATACAAAAGGATATATCCATATTCTGTCCCACCAAACCCTTTGGGGGCGCTCATCTGGTATTCCACAGGGATAGCATTAAACTACGACAGTTCTAAGCATAGCCTCCTTTCAGCGCAGCTGTTATTAAAATTTAACCTGCATTTGGGGGAGGCAAAGACATAAAGTGTAACTAGAATGTTTGTACCCTCACAATACCTTGGAATAATAAAAACAAAAAACAAAAAACAAAAAAAAGAAATGGAAACTCCATAAAAAAATCAAAAGAGAAGACTAGAAATAAAAAGTACTGTAATAGAAATGAAGAATACTCTTGATGAGATAATTAGTAGAATTAATAAATAATTATTGAACTTAAATATACATCAGTAGAAATCTTCTCCAACTAAAATGCAAGGAGAAAAATAAATGGAAAGCAGAATAGAACAACTAAGCATTGTGGGAATTTTTTAAAGTGTTACATATACATAATTGAAATATCAGAAGGAGAATAAAGAGGTAACAGAGAATAAAAAATATTTGAAGTGATAGTGGCAGAGGATTTTCAAAATTAATGACAGAGATACCAAATGCCAAGTCCATGAAGCCCTGAGAATAAGTTGGATAAATGCTAACAATCAAATAAAAACCAACTGCACCTAGGTTATTTAAACTACAGGAAACTGGAAATAAAATATTGAAAGAAACCAGAAGAAAAATAACATTTTTTTCTTTTCTTTTTTTTAAATTTTTTTTCCTTATACACCTACATGTGAACAACAACAAAAAAATAACATTTTACATATAAAGGAAAAAGGATAAAATTACATGAGACTTATTGTCAGAAACCATGCAAAAAAGAAGAAAGTGAATCTAAACATATAACATGTTGAATAAGAAAGAGGAGGAAGAGAAGGAGCAAGAGAAGAAGAAAAATACAGCAACTCAAGGATTCTATACCCAGCAAAATGATTCTTCAAATGTGAAGCAGTAATAAAGAATTTCTTTATTACTGGCAAACACAAACTGAAGGAATTTGTGACAAATAGACTTGACATGTAAAAATATTTAAAGAAGTTTTTCAAAAAGCAGAGAAGTTATATTGTCAAAAACACAGAACTATCTAAAGAGTGTCAGGAAAGAAATAGTGAAAATTAAAATAAAATCCTTTATTTTTCTTATTCATAGTTGATCTAATAAATAGATAACTAGACTGTGATAAGTATGAGAGGAAGAAATTAGGAATACTGTATTATAAATTATCTGTAATACTCATATTGTAGTATTATTACCTAAAATCACACTTATTTGGAAATGAACTCAGATTA
>CAUYSK010061964.1:0-38187 GCA_963575035.1 Avahi laniger | reverse complement strand
CCAATGGCTACATAGTACCTCTTAAAAGTAGAGGAAGAAAACTCATCTCCTCTAGGGTTTGGCATCATCGTAATAGGTGACACTATTGATTTGATTCACTGCTAGCCCCACGACAGCAGCCGTCAGGGAGGAAGACGTTATCGGGCAAGCGGCGGCAGAGGGAGGGAGCAGGAGGGATAATCAGTTTAACCTTCCTCAGCTGCCAGTCCTGTGCGGGAAGGACCGTCTCTTCTCCAGGAGACAGACCCACGGGTAGCAGGTCCTCAATGACAGCCCCCCTCCTGGCGGGTACAGAGGGTGGAGGAGGGATTTGTCAGCTCCAATAAGTCTCCGTGATAAATACCAGAGCTTAATTTGGACCAAAAAATCCTCTTTGAAAAGTAAAGAATCGTATGCATCCTTCTTAGCTTAAATGTGGCTTCCCTATCTGTCTCTGTCATGGCAACCCCTTTATTTCCTTCAAGAACCAATCGTTCATTATTTAATCTCGTTTAGTTTTCTCACTTGCTTGTGTATTGTCCATCTCCCCAACACTTCAGGGCTGTGCTGGAGCCAGCATCTCTTTCCAGCTTCATTTTGATGCCGGGTAGCTGGAAATGCTCACGAGAGGAATATTTACACCATGGAAATTGGCAAACCTACCCAGCAGGCTCCCCTTCGCCCTTAACCACACCACTAAGCTCGTCGTGTCTGTTTTGTGTTCCCTGTGCTGCTCTGTCTCTGGTCCAGGGCCAGGCATATAATCGGCACTTGGTAAATATCTCCTGACTTGAGGGATGGCTGCGGTTGTTGGCGCTGCTTTCGCCCAGAAGAAATTGTTTCAACTCCAGTCTGTAATATTGATTTATTCCCTACCCTGTATCAGACCTTAGGAGATGCAAGATGGAAAAATCATAGTATCCTGCTTTCCAGAGGGGGCTCATGTTCCGGGCATGGGGTTTGGGAGAGGATGCAGGGCAGATAACAAACACAGGGCAGTCAGTGTTTAGGATGCTGGCGAGGAGATGGCAGCTAGAGTACATCCCTGTTTGTGTGCTGAGGGATTATAACCGTCACGGTGCCCGGAAGACATGGACTCAAACTGAGCTCTGGATGGCACAGATCTGCATCTAACTCCCTGTCCAACTTTTACTGAGCCATGGGGTTCCGGGTGCCTTACCAATCTGAGTCCGAGTTTGCTCATGTGATAAGATAGAAATAATAAAACTTACCCCATGCGTGTTGTTTAGAAGGATAAATTAAAAAACAAATGTAGACTGAGTAGACACTTAATAAAGTACTCATTGAATCAAATCAAAATGTGATCATTCAATATGTTGGAAGAAGCAAATGCTTTTTCTCAAATGCAATACATACCACTCCAGTGTAAGCTCTCTCTCTCTCTCTTTTTCCTTCTCCCCCGACCCCTCTCCTACTCTCTCTCTCCATTTATGGAGCATTTACTTAGTGGCAGGCCCACCCCAAGCACTTTACAAGAATAACTTCCATGGTCTGCACAACAATCTCGAAGGTCAGTACTGTCATTATTCCCATTTTATAAACAAGCAAACAGAGGGTCACCTGCCCAATGTCACTCAGCAGTCAAGTGGCTGGTCTGGGTTCAGAACTCAGATGCTCCGTCTCATGCTCCCACCATATTTCTTGCTACTTTTCCCCACCCCAATATCCTCCTGCCGTCTGCCCATGCAATATACTGTCGGGGGGAGAAGGAAACAGCCGAGATGCTGAGGCTGGGGCCAGCCAGGATGGGCACCCTTGGCCTGGGGCTGCGGGTGGGCATGGAGGATTAGAGGGGCCCAATTAAAGCCTGCGGGACTCGGGGAGCCCTTCCCTCTGATGTGCAGGCAGGCAGGCGTTCTCTTGTTCTCCCCTGGGCACCGAGGCTGCAGAGGAGAGATGCCGACCATCCCTTTCCCTAATGAGGGAGGCTCGGGAAAGAACGGTTGGCTGCATCAGCTTTTATTTTCTCCCAGGAGGGGCAGTGCTGGTCCTGTGCTCTCTGTCTCTCTGGGCCAGGCAGGCTTTTCTTCTGGTAAAAGCAGAAGTGTGTCAAAAGTGTGAACAATAAACTTTTAACAGAACCCACCATATGCAGAAACTGTTGTCCCTGCCCTGCTTCTGGGATTTCCAGTCTGTGTCCCAAGTGGTACCCTACTCCTCTGGGTCACTGTAGGGGCCTCCAGCCACACTTCCCTTAACCTCTCCATAAATGATGGGCATGGCCAGCTCTTTAAAGTGCAGCTGTGAATGTCTCAGCCAAGCAGGCTTCTCGGGGGCCCCTGGATAAAGTCCAAACTCCCTGACATCATCCTCTGCTCTCCCCAAGCTCGCTCTTCACGAAGTCCCTTTCTCCCCCTAGGTACCAGCCTCAACGAACTGTTACAGGTTAAAACATGCAATCATTTGTGACATAATGAGAAGTATATATTTGGTGTCTGTCCCTCGTTTCTGGGACAGAGCTTCTAAAGCCCATGTAACTTCCTGAGTGATTCGGGCAAAGGGAACATCTTTTGTTGCAACATTTGGTCTTAGCCCCTGATTCCTAACATGAGAGCTCTAAGACTGTTGGAATGTCCAGAGTGATAAGGGTGCCTTTTTGCATGTTAATGAGATGACTGGTGGCTGGGAGCCCCTAGATAGCTTTTGGATGGGGGCTGGTTGTCAGAGGAACCAACCCTGGGATTATAGATTTGAAACTTTCAACCTCAGCCCTGGATCTCTATATTCATGAGTTTGGGGTGTATGGTAGATTGTGTTGTTGGCTGCCAGTTTTTAACCCCCCTCCAAACATACCTTGCCATGATCTCACCAGGTGTGGAGTTTACGCTCTGTTCCTTGGTTTCAGGCTTGGCCATGTGACTCTTGGTGGCCAATGGCATGTGGAAGAAGTAACATACTGGCTCCAACTCTCGGCCTTGGGGGGCTCACCTATCTCTCTTTGTCGTCTTGCAGTCCTGCCATTGCCTGGAGAAAAGTTCCCCTTGGGTGGCTGTTGGCCCTTTGGGCTGGCATGAATCAATGCACATGGAGCAGAATGATCTCTGCCTTCTCTTCCCTCTTTTCTCCTCCTCTCCCAGATACCTGACTCACAGAAATTGTAAGATAATAAATGTCTGTTGTTTCAAGCTGCTAAGTTTTGAAGGTAATTTGTTACGCAGCAATTGAGAACTAACACACCCACCCACTAACTTCTGCTTACTTTTTATTGGCTAGACTGTATCACATGGTCAATCCATTCTCAGGCGAGGCTGGGAAATGTTTTAAACCGGGCAGATGGCTGATCTGAACAAAGCTGTGGCTCTGTTGGGGAGGAAGAAGGGGAAAATGGATATTGCATTAAGCCATTTCTGTCCTGCTGCTGTATTATTTCTTACAGCATAAAGCTGTAAGGAGTTGAAAATGGTTTGTAGATGACATCTCCCTTTTCCTTTTGTTTTTCTTTACTAATTTGGGGTAAAGAGACAGCAAGTCAGCTCCCACAGAATGGGAGTGCTATTGCTTCTGTTGCAGTGTCTCCAATAAAATTTTGGGACAAGAAAAGTAGAAGTCCTGTCTGTGACTATTTACCCTGTAAATAATCTGTCACAAAGATATCTGCGTCATCAGTCAACCATTTAATTTGTTAAGAGGACATTAATTTAAGAACCTTCTTACTGGCCAATTGTATGGTGATGCCAGGATTTGGAAGGATTTATGGTCTCTTAATTTTTCTAAGTGGCACATTTTCCTTCATTCCTTTTCAAGAGGAGAGGACCAAAATGCCATCATAATATTTCATGTCATAGACTCGAATATCTGCCACAGGAACATATTACTTTTTTTCCTAATTAAATGAGGAGTGCAATCCCAGAGTTTATGTTCTCATAAAACACATCCATCACCACAAAAAGGCTTTTTGTGCTGTTTCTCAGCAGGAAGGAAACTAACATTCACTGATGACCTACTGTGTGCCAGGTGCTTTCTGCTTATTAACTGTTTTACATGCTCACAACAGCTCATTGTTGGAGACCATTATTATTATGTCTATTTTATGGATGAGATTCATCTAAGTGACTTGCCCAGAGGAGAGTTGAGATTTACAATCCAGGACTATCTGGTTTCAAAGTCTTTCCATGTTGATAGATTGTCACTCACCTCTGTCCCCAATTTCAGAAGGACCTTTCATGACCAACGTTTAACTTTCCTCTGTTAGTGGATCCCTTGACCCAGTTAAAAGGAAAGATAATTCTAAAACTTTTAGGTACTTACACGGTGCTTAATTGTATTTTAATATTTGATGTGCTTAGAAAGTATGAAGAATTAGTGCTAATTCTGAGATGATTATCACATTCTGGCATGTCTTACGGTGTGTGAACTGTGGCCTTGGGGACATTCTTGAACTTTTCCTTCTAATTATCACCACGTGGATGTGAATTATGCTGCTATTCAAAGGAACCTGTCCGGACTATATTTTTTTTGGTCATTTTTAAAAAAAGGTTACAAAAAAATCTATCCAAAGATGTTAGCTGAATTGATGTTGGTGGTATTTTATTTCCTATTGAGTGGCCGAGCTCTGCCCAGATTTAATTTGGGTGGCAGGGTCATCTTTAGTCAAGATTTTGTTTCATTTTGTTTTCTAGTTTTTTTAAAAAATTAAACTCTTTTATTGAAAAACTGCTAAGGTTGTGCCAATTTGCAGTCAAGCTTGAGAGTCACTGGTGTAAGGGAACATGTTTAAATGGTATCCAGTAATAATTTTGGAGCTAACCTGGACTACTTTGACCAAGCAATAAGGAACCAGAATGAATACTTTTTTGGTTACATTTTTCTTCTTCATCTTTTTTTTTTCTCAGATAGTCACTATTAAAGAAGGCCAACCATTATCTCTGTTTTCTTAGAAAACTTTATTTTTTTCACATTTATTTTAGCTGACTTAAGGGCCTTATGTAATTTCGGTGTTCTGTTGATGTACTGATACTGAAGTCAAAATTTTGGGTAACATCTGTGCCCATCTGAAACTTTCCAGGACTTGTGGACTGCTAGTCTGTGAGAATCCTAAGAGCTCATAAGAAGAAGAAGAAGAAAAAAAAAAAATATTAGACCACTAGGGACAAAGACCCCTGAAATGAAAGCAAAGGATATATTTTCAAGGTTGAACCTCTTTTGTTGGTTTTGATAATGCTCTTGCTGTCATCATGGGATGTTGGTTGCTGTGGTTATGGAGGGTGGACTGAACCAGGAAGGGACTGGGGCAGAAGATTTTTAGAAATTCACATACACACGTTTCAAATTCAGCTCCCTTGAGTTAGACACAACTTGTTCATAGTTGTGTCTATGATGTTTGTTAATTTAATGTCTTTTATGACAGAAAGGAAGGGCCTGGAGCTCTCTTGTTCATTATTGTTCCGACCATGTTTGCTGCATGATAAACTACCTCACACACAGTGCTGTATCACAGCCATCATTTCATGGTGCTCACACACTGGGTGACATGTCTGAGGCTTCCTGTGATGTCTCCTGGGACTGGAATGTCCAGTGGGGCACCTTTATCCACACCTCTGGAGCTTGGGCTGGGATTGCTGGAGTAGCTGGGATCTGGCCACCAGGGCTTTCTCTCTACACATCCTCCCCACATGGCTGGCTTGGGCTTCACCACTGCATGGCAGTCTCAGGGCAATTGAACTTCTTACCCGGGGCTGGCTCCTTCCAGATCACTCATTCCAAGAGCTGGGAAGTGGACTCTGCCAGTCTTTTAATGTCTAGCCCTAGAAACCAGGACAGTATCATTTCTGTACTTCATTGGTCAAGAAGCCACAGAGCCCACCTGGAAGGGTGTGGACAGAGACCCCCATCTCTTTAAGGGAGGAGTGTCAAAGATTTTGCATTCCTTCTTAACCTAGCTCCAGCACTGAGGACATGCTTAGTACACACACTGACACATTTTTGTTTAATGAGTGATTGATGAGGTCAATAAAGGCACTAAATATTCTGAGTCAGGCTGGTCTTTATCTGTGTTGTGCTTTTTTTAAAAAATAAGTTTTTTTGTGTATTTTTACAATATACAACATGATGTTATAAGACACATATAGATGGTAAAGTGGTTACATATCCATCACCTCACATGGTTACCAAGTTTTCCCTCCTGTGGCAAGAGCAGCTATGATCTACTCCAGGGGGTGATAATCTATCCCTAAAGGAGCAGGGAAGTTCTTATATCAAAGGAAAAGGAAATGCTCTGGAGTTGTATCAACCACGGGTTTGATATTTATTGTTGTGTAACTTGGTACAAATTACTTCACCCTTCTGAGCCACAGTTTCTTTGAAATAAAATGAATATGATAATACTTACCTCTCAATATTGTATGGATTAAATAAGATAATATATAGAGAGTATCCAGTGCCTTGACTCTCTTATGGGTTGAATGTGTGATAGCCACTGCATTTCTACCGGCTGTTTCACATACAGGCAAATTACTTACCTTCTCTGAGCATTAGTTTACTCATCTGTAAAACGGGTGCAGGGAAAGGATTGTTGTGATGATGAAGTGAAATGGAATTTGTGACGTCCTCAGCCAGCCATATCGCTTTTCTTTTCCACATATCTTCATCTCCTCTTCACTTTCTGACCTTATTTTAGATAGTTAGTTTGCTAAAGGGGCAACACACAGTGGTATTGGGTATAAAGAATATAAGACGTGAACCGCACATTTCCCTTTCTTAAAATGAAGATAACCATATCTGACACACTGGGTTGACTAGTATATTAGTTATCTGTTGGTGCATAACAGATTACCCCCAAATTTAGAAGCCTAAAATTATAAGCATTTATTATCTCATTCATTCTGTGGGGGAAGGAATTTGGAAGTGGTTTAACCAGTAGCTCTGGCTCACGGTCTGTCTCGAGGTTATAGTAAAGCTGTCAACTGGGGCTGCAGACATCATCCAAAAGCTTAACTGAGGCTGGATGATCCACTTCCAGGCTGGATCATGTGCTTTGTGTGAGCCCTGTGAGCTGGCAGGAGACCTCACTTTCTTGCCACATGCGCCTGGGCACAGGGCTGCTTGAGCATCCTCACAACATGGCAGCTGGATCCCTCAGAGTGAGTTATCCAAGGAAAAGCAAGAGGGAAGTCATGATATCTCCTATAGCCCAGCCTCAGAAGTCACACCACATAATTTCTGAAATCTGTTGGTTTTACAGGTCAGCCTATTCCATATGGAAGTGGATTATAGAAGGTCATAAATAGCAGGAAGACAGAGTCACTGGGGCCATCTTGGAGGCTGGCCAACAGAACCAGATACGACAATGTCTGTAAGCTTGTCGCTCAGTGAAGGACGTAGCAGACACTCGAGTCCTGCTTCACCCCTTCATTTTAAGGACTGCCAACATCACTATTTTTCTCTGACGCTCACGAGTGCCGGAGTTCATAAATCCAGAAATGTGCTGCCTGTGTTGTGAATTCTATTTCCTTTCTCACTGCAAGTATCTTCTTAATCCAGAAGGCCCATTTACTGATTAACCTTTATTCTCTCACCGAATGCAAGGTAATCTCTCCCCAACGAGGGCCTGGAGCTCTGGGAGGAGCTTAATTCTGAAAACTCCTGGAAAGTAGCAACACAAAGACAAGTGTCATTTATGAGCCCTCGTGGGTCCCAGGCTGATTAGAAAAATGCTGGGAAATAATTGCACGGGATCGACTGGTGATAAGGACGCTGTTAAGATAGGTCTGAACAAAGAGTATTTCATGGAACGAAGCAAGCCTGTGAAACGAACAAGGCCTCCGCCTTCCCAAATGACTAGAGCCCCAAGATACTGAAGAAGGCGTATCAAATTCAAATTTCACAACAAAGGGTAATTTTAGGTGGATTTTAATGAGGAAAAGAGATGGAGAAAAGAGGAAGGGGGATTTAAGGGCTGGGGAAAAGGAGCACCTGAAAAGAACACCTTCTATTCATTCAGTAATGATTCTTCGGGCGTCTACCTGCGCTGCCCACTGGTTAGGGGCGTTGCCCAACCCGGTAAAGGAGACACGCTCCCTGCTCTCAGGGAGCGCATCGTCTAGACAGGGAAATCGAGCTGTGAACAAGTCACGTCGCTGTAAGGTGCGGGATGAGAACACAGAAGAAGGTACACGTTCCGACCTAGAGATCAGAATAGATTTCCTGAGGAGGCGACAGTGCCTGAGCTGAATTATAAAGCTGAGCAGCAAAGGAAAAAGCAAGGAGGTCACCCGGATAAGGGATCCGCAAGTGCAAAGCTGCAGAGACCTGGACTGTAGGATGCCAAGCAGGCACAGAGAGGGGGACTGTCCTCTCCCAGTAGCTGCCAGTCCGGTGAGAAAGACGGACTGTAGAAAGCACCAGGGCTTTGATCTTGTGCTCTGTGTTCCATTTATCCACTTCTTTCATTAGAGCAGAGTGGGCACGATGTGCGTGTAGGCACACCCGCTAACCACTGTGCCCTGGCTTCTGTTGGCTCACCGGACACCAGCTGGTAATTGGAGGCCAGGTTGGGATGGGGCAGACATTGCAAGCCTGGGCAAAGGCAATTTTCAGATTCAGTTTTTTTTTTTTTTTTTTTTTGAGACAGAGTCTCACTCTGTCACCCGGGTTAGAGTGCCATAGTGTCAGCCTAGCTCAGGGCAACCCAAAACTCCTGGGCCCAAGCAATCCTCCTGCCTCAGCCTCCCGAGTAGCTGGAACTACAGGCACCTTCCACCACACCTGGCTAATTTTTCTGTTTTTAGTAGAGATGGGGTCTCACTCTTGCTTAGGCTGGTCTCAAACTCCTGACCTCAAGTGATCCTCCCGCCTCGGCCTCCCAGAGTGCTAGGATTACAGTTGTGAGCCACCGCACCTGGCCCTCAGATTCAGTTATTACATCCGGGTCTTGGATATCAGATTTAACATTCTCTCTCTTACATCCCGGGACCTAATATAGTGCCCTGAAATATAATAGGTGCTTAATCAATGCATGTTGAACTGAGCAAATGTATCCCCATGTCTCATGTTTATCCAGAAGATACTGATGAGTGAGTCTTGTGTAATCGTCCCATAAAGCATCCTGAAATCTCACCGTCCACGGCTTCCCTATACGGCAAAGTGCTTCCCCGCGTGTTCTGGGCAGGTAGAGCCAGGGGAAGGAGGGGCCACAAAGAGCTGGTGTAGACACTTCACAGCCTCCGAGGTCTCCCCTCTGGAAAACTCCCCATGCCCAGGGGCCCCATTTCCAACACTCAGCACAGAACACTAATGTGTTTTCCCTCCTACGTGAGAGGTGATTAATTTACCCTCACCTCTGCCTGTGTGTCAAGCCTTTGGAAACTCTGTTTGCTGCAACTAAACACAGGGTGTGTTGTTAAAAACCTACATGATTATGGTACAGACAGGGGAAAATTCTAAATTCAATCTCATTTAGTTTGGTTGGCCAGAAAAAGTAGTTTAGCTGCTGAAGTTAAGGGAAAGGAAAATAGTTTTCATTAATGATTTTTAAAACTCCTTAAAACAATCCTCATCAGAGAACAAAAAAAACCAATCATTTTCTCGGCTCCAGGAGTAGACTAGAAAGCCTGCTTCGTTCACATTCCTCTGGACAGCAAAGAAAAGGCAGTAAGCACATCTGCATGCAGCTTAGCTGAGTGTCTCTGGCTCAGGGACTCGCAAGAAGCTGCAATCAACGTGTCAGCTGGGGCCGCAGAAACCTCTGCTTCCAGTCTCGCTCACGTGGCTGTTGGACTGAGCAGCTCGGGTCCTCGCTAGCTGTTGGTCAGAGACATCAATTCCTTGCTACACCGATGACTCCATAGGGCAGCTCACAACACGGCGGCCAGCCTACCAGGGGGAGGGGGGGAGAGAGGGGACAGAAAATAGAAACAACAGCCTTTCTGCAGCCTGATCTTGGAAGTGACATCCCATTGCTTCTGCCATACTCTGTTCTTAAGAAAAAAGTCAGTAATTCCAACCCACATTCCCGGGGAGGGGTCTACATAGGGCATGAACTATTTCATGGCGGGAATCATTTGGAGTCACTTTAGGATTTGTTTTCCCCCCGACTTTCACCTGGGAACAAGATACAGGTGTCTGCTATCAGTTCCCCAAAACTGTCCTCTTTCCTTTGGTCATGTTCCCCTGGGACGTGGCCTGGCTAAGTGATGGGGCAGGTTTTAAGACCCCTTCCTGGGTATACAGCAGCATACAATCTTCTTTGCTCTTCTCTCTGCTCAATCCTTGCAATCACTGACTCCTTGAAGGCAGGAAATCTCACTCTGATTGATTATAAATTCTCCCAAATCTATTATTAATGGCATCATTTCTATGCCCAGAGTCCTTTAGGGCCTTGACTTCTGATGCTCAAAACCTGGGTATTCGAAACCCAGAAAACTGTTTTCTCAAACTCTTGTGTCTGCCACAAGTTTCAAAAGCTTGTCTTGAAACTCAAAAGCAGAGAAATGACCCTCCTCCCCTTCCTGAATTTCTGCTGTTAACATTCTTTCCCTGAAACAGGGAACACAGAAAGCCCTCCCATCCTGGGGTGGCAGAAGGATCAACAGGAATTTGGGGAGGGTGTTAGACATGTGTCTGTTACTGTGCCAATATGGTTTTACTAAATACACAAAGCTTAGGACATGCTCATGTGCTCAGTTCATACGAATTTGTTTTCCTGTTTATTTGTTGGAAGTAGGGCAGTTTATGGAGGTGAGCACATGGAGACATCAAGTGTACAAGTGAAGCTATATGGTCTAGCTCAGTAACTGGAACTTGCATCTGTGGATGGGGGTTTGATTGGCTTCTGGCAGCACAGTGGGCTGTCCCTGCCTTTCGACACCAAGGAAGGGAAAGCAGGAGGGAGAGAGACACATAACAACTTCGGTTCTCTGTAGTATGCTAGGGAGGCACAGAGACTTAATTGTCTTAAGTCACACAGAAAGAGTGACAGTTACTCTATCACAGGCTTTTAGAATCCTAAGTTCTAACCTCACCAGGTGATCAGTTAAACAAGAGGGATCCAGGGAGGGAAGGGGTTTCCTTGACACACCTTCATCATCATCATCATCATCATCATCATCATCATCATCATCATCATCATCATCTCCATTGGTCCACTAACATTTCTGAATTCTGTCTTGAATACTTGTGAACCATCTCCTCTGCGTGGCTCCCCTCCTACTTTGTCCACGCGTAACCTCACAGTAATCCTCCTCTTGCTTTCTGCCCCAGGGCTTCTCTGACGCTGTCTTGTGGGACGCCTGTAAGAATCCTCCTGATACTAAGGTAGCAGTGGCCTGAATGTGTGGGAGAGTGACCCCCGTGGGACTGTATCAACCATCCCTTCTTCTCTCTCTGGGGAAGACAGCTCCTCTGAAAATCCTGTGATACTGAATCCCTTCTTCTCATGGTGGTGACCAGCCTGAGGGCATACCCTTTCTGGATTTTCCCCCTTCCCTGCTCCTCTAGTCCTTGTCCCCCATTCCTATCCCCTGGGATAAGTTTGCTTTCCCCAAGCAAACTGCGTGGCCAAAAGCTCTTGTCTTAGGATTTGCTTTCTGGAGAGGGAGCCCTGGCTAACTAAGGGCTTCTCTGGACTAGATCCTAAGCTAAGCATTTTATGCACAATAACTCATCCAATCCTCATAACACTCTATGAGGTAGGTGCAATCATCTCCATTTTACAGATGTGGAAGCAGAGGCTCAGACAGGTGAAATGATTTAGCCAAGCCCACACTGCCAGGGAATGGCAGGGTTGGGTGTGAGCCCTGGCCAGCCCAAGTTCAAAGGCAATGTCTGACTCTGCTCTCCTGTCTAAAATCACATGTCCCCATCAGAGCCCTGTGGTTCCAGTTTGTGCCATAGGTGTTCCCTTCTCTGGGTGATGGAGGACCCTCTCACCAAGGGTGTTATAGGTGAGAACTGTCTTTGTTCTACCCCTGTGGCTTGTGTCTGGCCCCTGGGAACTGATGTTCTAAAATTGCAGATTCAGGACCATGGCCAAGGGCTCGGAGGCTCCTACCCTTCTGAATTCTAAATACTTTGAAATTCATTTGAGATTCGTTGGCAGCTGAGAAAAGGGAAAATGTGCTGGACTTGCTCTGTTGTTTTTCTTTTCTTAAAGAGACTCCAAGGTCGATTCAGCAGTAAGCCCAAGGCCCCTGGACCAGTCAGTTCCAGTCTGGAGACGGGAGCTGACTGCCGATGCCTGCCGAGGCTGGTGTTATTTTGCCCTTGCAATGAGGAAGAGAGTCTTATTTTAAAAAGCCTTTCTCTGCTCCATTTTTCTGCAGTGTCGACCTCTGGACACCCAACCCAGCTAGACTTGTGACTCAGTCATTGGCATCTACTTGTGAATGGAACTTAAAGGGTGCCAGGAGAACTCCAGCCTTCCAAATAACTCACCTCATATGCCACAGGGACCTGCAGCCATCTTTGCTGCAGGTGGAAACCAGAATGTACTGAGCATCACACCTGCTAGGAGCTGTGTGTTTTTTATGAGATCTCTCATTCCACCCTCACATTTCCATTATACAGATGAGAAAACTGAGGACCAAAGGAGATAACCTGACTTGCTTAAGACCGTAAGTTAAGAAATCAGCATTTGAGCTTTCAGCTTTCAAAGTCTAGACTTGTTCCACCTCACCAGATTGCTTCTGCTCCTAGTGATTCCTTCCTTTGGATTCAGCCCTGCTCTCTCCCTAGGAAATCATCAAGAGGATTTGATTTGTAAATCCCTGAAAGTTCCCTGCTTGGGGAATGAGGGTCAAACCGAGTCAAATGGCCAGATTGACACTTGTACTAAGGGCTGGCTGAGTCAGTCCTCATAGGGGCTGGATACCTGGGGAGCGAGTTGGGTTGCAGATCTTCGCAAGTATGCAAGACCACACCAGCCGCCTTTCCAGGGAGGAAGCACACAGAGCAGACAGCTGATCTGAGTGCTGGGAGGGGTGAGGAATGCTCTGTCCCTGAACAGCTGTGGTCCAGCGCAGAGAGTCGACAGAGACCTCAAAGTGTGCTCTGCGGAGCAGCATCTGCGTCACCCAGAGCTCATTAGAAAGCAGAAACTTCTGGGAGCCCCGACCTGCTGCACCGGAATCTGCATTTTAACATGATTCCTGAGTGACTTGAATGCATTATGAAGTTCAAGAAGCGTGGGGCAGAGAAGCTGAGCTAGCAGCCTCTGATCACCCTCCCATCCCACGCTGCCAGCGTGCCAGGGAGCTCTCACTTCCACACTGACTGGCCTAGGGCCGTGTTTATCGAGGAATTATGTGACACGGATGAAGACTCTTGCATCCCCCCCTCCATTTTCACCCCGTTGTTTTAACCTCGTGGACATCTTTAATGCAAACATCGACGTGAGAATTCTTGCGACATTAATTTTCAGCAACAACGTGTTTTGTGGAACAAATTCCATTAAGCCGTTTTAATCTGGGGTTTAATTTTCTATATAGTTCAGCTAAACCATTTCCATTTTTCCATTAAAATGTTTGTTTGTCCTAAAATTATTTTCATGGGATCAATTATTTTCTTTTTAAACTTTACAACAAACATTTGACTCATCAATCTCTCTTTTTTTTATCCCAACTTCTTGCTGATTATAACTTCTATTTTGAGGGTTTTGCTTGTTTTGTGTATTTGATCCTTTTGTGGTCATTCTTTCTACTGAGTGCAAATCTCCTGGATCAAATTTTGAAGATCTGAATTTTGTCAGTAATGCCTTGCTTTTTTTCCCTGTCAATTTTCAACCCATTATACATTCTAGTCATTTTAGCCCTGTTAGTTTTACTAGTTGCTGATTATTTTTACCAGTAATATGTGGTAGAAATAATCACCAGAATACAAGCTCTGTACAGGCAGGACTTCTGTCCTTAGTTATTTATTTTTGCTGCCTTGTCCTTGAGACCCAGAATAGTGTCTGGTAATGACTGAATCAATGACTGATAGTTCGTCTGCATTTATTTGGTAAGAAAATTGTGAGCAACTTACAGAGATAAGTGGAAATAGGAGGGAAAGTGGAAGAGAAGAGAGAAAAGATGGAGAGGACACACACACACATGCACCTATGTACATACACAGACATGCATACACAAACACACATACATGCATGCACATATGTACACACAGGCATGCACACCACATGCACACATACAAAGATGCACATGCAGACACACGTATATATGCAGATACACATGTGCATATAGGCACAGAGTCACAAATATACACAAACATGTATGCACACAGATGCTCACATGCATGTATGTACATGCACATGTATGCACACACATAGCCACACATGTGCACATGTACACACATGCAGTCACACACATATACACAAACACCCATAGGTATGCACACATAGACATGCACAGAGACACACACAGCTACACATAAACATATGCACAAATGAATGTGCACAAGCACACACATAAACACAAACACACATGTAGATATGTATATAAACATATGCATATACATGAACACTCATATACATATGCACACACATGTACACACACAGTCTACAGGTTTATCGATGACTAAACTCTTTAACGCAGGGTAGAGTGAAATGTCTCTGGTGCAATACTGATGGAATAAAACTTGCAGGATCAAATGGCATGCTTGACACACTCCTCTTTGTGGTATCAATGTCTCCATTTTACAACTGGTGCTTTATCCAATGCATATTGAGTTGAATTGAATATTGGAAAACCAATTGCTACCTTTGAGTGAATCTATTAAAAAATCATGCTTGTTTCTCTCTCTGGGTTAGACCTTGTGAAATGTACTGGGTATTAGAGATGAAGAGTGGTTGGCCCTTTTTTTTTTTTGGAAAGCTCCCAGTGCAGTGGGGGAGATGATGTGGAAGCTGAGCAACCAAAATGCGCTTGGTGAGTGCTGTGCTCTGACTCTCATGGGGCGGGGGAGCTCTGCGGGGTAGTCTTGCACTCAGTGATCGAGTTTAGTGGAAGCTGTTTACATTCTGAGGCATCAGACATTTCTGCTGGATTCCTTGTGGTGTGTTTGTTAACCAGTTATGAAATAATAATAATAATAATGAGCACTTCAGGAGAGGGGAGGGGTTTGGAAAGACAGAGGAGGGAGGACTGGACTTGAGGTTGGGAGATCTGCAGTCAGAGCCCTGGGCTGCCCACTGAACCTGTATGAGTGGAAGAGGGCGGCGTCGCTCCTCGAACCTCAACATCCCATTCTATAAAAAGAGGAAAAAAGCGTCCAGCTCATGGGTTTGCTCTGAGGGCTCAATGAGAAAAGGGGTCGAAAAGAGCTTTGGAAACAAAAATACCACTGCTTAGCTGGTTGTTTTATCATTCAGAAGAGGCAGCAAAGATTGGAGGCTTGTTCTTAGACTACTCAGTGTCTAGTGAAATAACAATGTGTAACAACCATGTCCCAAATCTTGTGGCTTAATACCTCAAACATTATTTTTCTCACTCATGCGTGTGTAGGTTGGTTGGAGTTTGGCAGATCTAGGCTGGATTCAGCTGGCTCTGTCTCCAGACAAGGGGTCGGATCCAGGTCTTCTCTGCACGTTTCTTTGTTCTCCTGGGGCCAGTGGCTACCTGGAATTTTAATCTCATGCTGCTAGTGGAAGAGTGAGAGGACAAGCCAGCCACGTGAACACTCTTAAGTCTTAACATCCTGTGGGCCAAAGCCAGTCACAAGGTCAAAGCCAACTTCAAGAGGTAGGAAAACGTACTCCATCTACTTTAGTGTCGGGTACTGCAGAGGAACATCAGGGAGGAATGGAGGGACAGGAACAGAGGAAATGTATAATCCCATTAGGGAGGGAGGGGTAACATAAACCCAACCTTCTACAGTGCTCGAGGCAGGATGAGTAATGGCTAGGAGCCCGAGGTTAACAGACTGGGTCCCAATTCCCCGAATCTCCTCTACATAGCCATGAGACTTCAGGTAACTCTACATCTCTGAGCCTCAGTTTCCTCACCTGTAGAATGGGCAAAATAATAGTGTCCATCTCACAGGATTTTGGTGAGGACTGCCTGATTTATGACAGCAGCTCTGCAACTCGTCCCCTTGTTTTACCTTGCGCCCTTGGTAATCTCTTCACTACAGATCAGCCAGAGATAGCCTTTAAGTCCAAAAGTCATCGTAAAGACAGAAAACAGATTAGTGGTTGTCAGGGGCAGGGAAGGCAGGGGCCATGGGAAGTAACTGCTGATAGGTATGGCGTTTCTTTTTCAGGGGATGAAAATGTTCGAAAATTGATTTTGATGGTGGTTGTGCAACTCTGTGAAAATATGATGTATGAAAGGTTCCTCTGCCAGGAACCTTCTTCCCCTAGATATTTGTCCCACCCCTGGTCTTTGCTTAAATATGTGTGACGAGGCTTTTCTGGACCACCCTATGTAATCATGCATTCCTCCCTGCCGAGCCCTCCCTCGATACATTGTCTTTTAGTAATGGTAACAATCTGACACGTTTTATATACTTAAAGTATAGTTAGTAACTATGTTTACTATCTGTTCCCTCCTCCTTCTCTCCTTCCCTGAAATACACCAGTAGAATGTAACCTCCAGGAAGGCAAGAATATTTACTGGCTTGGTTCCTGTTGAACCCCAAGACACTGGCACACAGCGAGCCCTCCACAAATATTTGTGGAAAGAACGAGGTAAACTATAATGCTTAGTAAGCGCTCCTGGCCTGGCTTGCACAAGGAGCATAGTCAATGTTAGCTTTTATCATCATTGTTTACTTCACATAAGCTACTTAATTACCGAACTTTCTGTCTGCTGACTCTGCCTTTGAGCCAAACATTCTGCAGCCCCCCGCACCCCTCTCCCCGAGTCCCCGTTTGCACACGTGTATAGGAGAGGCTCCCACGGTGTCCGCGGACTCAACGCCTCAGCGCCAGGTTCTTCCCTGCCAGGCATCGCGAGCCGTGACATTTATAAATCATAAATCGCTGGGCTCTTAATCTCCCGCTGATCCACGGAGAGGAGTATCGGTTTGTTGCTAAACACATTGCCCACTTTGAACAAAGGAATGAAGAGATATCTAAGCAGAGACACGGTCTCCATCCTAAGGAGGAGAGGACGGGGCCTCAGACATGTGAATTGACTTGCCCCATGTCACCCAGCTGGTGAGGGGTGAAATCACTACCCCTAGAGCACACATCTTTGGGGTTCTGGTCCTTGTACAACATTCCTCCGTTTTGGTGCAGATCTGCTTGTTTAAAGGGGAAGATCTGTTTGTTTAAAGACCTCTTCCTTACACGGAGCTCAGGTTTATAAATCCTTTGTATAAATCCTGCCCAATTCCTTGATACCAATCTGTTCTCTTCCATGTCAACCTCTTGAAGACAATGCTCCGGCAACGTTAGGGTAATTCCTGCAGAATCAGGCCCGGAAGCCCCTGTTAGCATGCAAATGTGCTACTTTGCAGCATGTTCTGATTGTAATTCTTTGTGCGCAGCATAGAGAATTAAGCCGGGTCCGTTCTGCATCAGTCACCATTTAATGGGAACAGCGAGGTTGTGGATGGGCTTGTTAGGGTTGTGAAAAAGGTCTGAGACGCCTGGCTTGGTAAGGGGGAGCTTGCGTGCTCCTGTAAGACAAGCTTGGCATTTTATAGGCCCACCCTCCACCCACTGCAGTTACAGGAGCCGTGGAGAATGAGTACGTAGGTGCCAAATGGTGGCTGCAGAAGCCTGTGTTTGCAAACCCGCCATTTGTGGAAAGACCTGGAAGCAAATGTCTTTGTCCATCAGACAGTTACATTTGGCAGGACATAAAAAGCCCAGTAAGCTACAGAGGCTGGATCAAACCCCGTCATTGCTGGCTTTTGTTTTTTTTTAAAGACCAAACCATTTGAAATGGGATGAGAGAGCCACGTTTGGGCATACCGCATACTTTGGACCAGTAGTACTGCAGAGGCTATGGTCTGTTCCTTAATTTGCAGAAAACTCTCCCTCAGCAGATAGGAATGAACTCAACAGGAAGGGAGTTCATTTATCGTCAGTTCAGCAGCACTTACTGAGTACTGGCAGTGGGCTGGGGGTATGGCGTTGAAGGGGCTGATTCTTTTGCCCTCCAGAAATTCACAGCCCAGGACAATATAAATACTTTCCTACACAACACTTCCAAGTACCAAATGTGTGGAAATCAAACAGTAGCCTTACCTGTTATAAGACTGTGTGGGTGCGCACGTGTGTGTATAGAGGGTACTCCCTGAAGAATTACAAATATGACAAGGTTTTTGGTTACTCTTGCTTTTTTTGCTTTTGTTTCCCTTGGTTTCTTTTCTTTGAGCTGTATTGAGGCATCATTCACATACTGTAGAATGTACCCATTTTAAGTGTCTAATTCAGTGACTATTAATGTATTTACAGAGTTGTGCAACCATCACCGCAATCTTATTTTAAATAATTTCCACCACCCCAGAAAGAAACTTTGTGCTCATTCCTATCCCAAGCCCTGGGCAACCACTAATCTACTTTCTGTCTCTATAGATTTTCCTTTTCTGCACATTTTATGTAATGAAATCATACCATATGTGGTTTTTGTGCCTGGTTTCTTTCACTTAGCATAATGTTTTTGCAGTCCATCCATTAGACACACTCAGAAGCAATATTTCCAGCATCAATACATACTTTAATTTTGTCTTTTCCCTTCACAACTGAAGGCGCAATTAACTGGCCTGAATTCGATGAAGTTAAAGATTCACTGCGTGTGGCGTGCTTGCTAATTTCAGCCTCGGCTGAGATTCGATCCCTTCTGATTAATATTAGTGCTTTGACTTTTCTGTTTTCAGCCACCTTTTATGAAATAAGAAGAGTGGAATGTAATGAAGTAGCTAAATAAATCATCAGAAGAGACAGTTTCTTGTCGAATCTTCACAACCACTTTTAAGAGGAATTTATTATTTTTATTATTATTTCCATTTTACAGATGGAGAAAACGAGGCCCAGAAAGTTTAAAGAAACATGCCTGAGACCATATGACGTGTACAGGCAGAGCCCGGGTTTGAGTGCAAGGGCTCTATTGACGCCACTGCCTGCTCCAACAGTTACCATATGTGTGGACGCAGAAAACACAGACGGGCACAAAGTGGGTGGTGCAGAATTAACTCCCTCTGGGCAGTGGGAAAACGGGAGGAGGGGGAGATGAAGAAAGGGAGGATTTGGAATTGGGATTTTGAAGGATAACCAGGAATCGGAGGGTGGGCACGTAAGAGTGGGAAAAACGCTACAGGCAGAGGGAACAGCCTGAGCAAAGGCGGGGGGGGGGGGTGAGGCAGCAAAGTTTGAGTCTGGGATTGCGAGTAGGTATGGCTGGAGCAGGCCATGCATGTGGTAAGATCTTGCAGAGGAGTTTCATCGTGACGGCAATCGGGAGAAACTGAAGAATTTTTAGTGCAGATGGCACATGAGTGAATTCGGGTTTTACAAAGATGAGTTCCAAGTGGGGATAATGGTGCCTTGGATCAAGGCTCTCAATTCCAAGCAGCAAGTGAGGGTCTCAGAAAAGTTCCAGAGCTTCTGACCAATGTCTCCAGTCCTCAGCAGACAGCCACACAGCGTGGGGGGCTAAGACTTGCCAAGGAGACCTCTGGGCTTCAAGAATCCTGCGCTGATGAAGAAAGGATGTCAGAGCAGGACTCAGGGGTCTAAGCTCGTTTCCTCAACTGGCAAATCCTTCTTGGCACAAAAAAGTGTTTACAGTTTCTTTCCTTAAAAGGGCATTTCGAGCCCTTGAGGTGAGAAGACAGGTGTACTGACATGTGACATTCCTTTCCTTGCAAGAGTTAGAGGGCTTCTTTCTAGTTATCTTATAGTTGGTTTTATTGATGAAGAAGGGTAGAGTGATACAATAGTCTTGTCTTCTAAAATCTCTGTGCTTTGGCAACAAGAGTATGAAGATATGTGTCCCTGTAAATGTGGGTTATAAGATAACGCCTTCCCTCAGTGTTCCACTGACTGAATTACCAGAGTGCTTCCCAGACGCTGTGTGACCTCAGGCAAGTTATTTATCTTCTCCAGGCCTCGGTTGCTTGGTCTTTGAAATGGGAATACAAACACCACCACCACCATCTACTTCTCAGAGGTACTACGAAGATTAGAAGATTTAATATTTGCAGAGCATTTAGAACACTATGTGGAACATAGTAAGCCTCAGAGTGTTTGTGCAATAAAAATAAATAGATTTTGAACCACGGCTGGGTCACGTCGTGGACAGTGAGTTAAATAACCCGGCTGTATGACCTTGGACCACTTGCTCATCCTCTTCCCGTCTCAGCTTCATCAGCTGTGAAATGAGGGCCGAATGGGGTGATCTTCCAATCTCTCAGCATTTTTCCTCCCATTTTCTGGTGAAAGAGAGAAGGTTTGTTTATTTGCCGTGGAAATGGAGGGCGACACTGGGACACCGAGAGGTCACCCAACTTGCCAGAAGACTGGGATTAAAGCTGGCTCCACGGGCGTGGCTTTCAACCTTTTCTGCCCACTAGAAACACCAGCGGGTATATGCATGCACAAAGAGTGCAATGTGCACCACCCAAATGATGGACATATTTGAGGCTCGGACTTTGGGGGGGAGGTGGGGGCAGGGGCAACATGTGTGACAGAAACATCTGTACCCCCATAATATGCTGAAATAAATTAAAAAAATAAAAAAAAAAAAAAAAAAAGAAACACCAGCAAAGTCTCGAAGACACCGATGCCCACTTCCTGCCTCGGAACAGTGGGCGCAGCATTTCTGGGTGCGGGATCTGGCATCAGCATTTGAAAAAGTCTCCCCAGATGATTCTGATAGTTGCCGGAGTTGCACATTATTGGCCTGGATTAAAATTCAGATCCTGCCAAACTCATGATCTCTCAGCCACAGATTTATGAGGATGGATGGTGCTGGTCCACGGTCTTCTGGCTGGAGTTGCCCAAGAGTTGAGTTTTCCTCCTGGTGACAACGCACACAGGACGCCTATGTGATCAGACTGCACAACTATTCCGTCTGACCTCATGAAATGTGAGTAGTGAGTGGCTGCCCATTTCATAAATGCGGCTCTAAGAGGGGAGTACATTTCTCAAGGCCCAGTGGTTAGTAGGCTGTGGGATCATGTCCATCTGACCCTAAAATAATTTAGCTTCACATCACTCCTCACCACCACGGAAACTGAAGCAGAGTGAACCCCCTGGGGGAATTGCGCCCTTGACTTGCAGGTAGGTTGGGTTTTGGTTTTGTTGGACTTTTGCTTTTGTATCTGCTGATTAATCAGGTGTTAGAAAGTGGGTTGCTCCTAGTTTGGGTTAATTTAATCCCTAGGTCAGCTTAAGGTAACCCAGGGGTTCTCAAAGCATGGTGCCTGGACCATTAGCGTTAATGTCATCTGGGAATCTATTAGAAATGCAATTTCTCAACCTCCACCCAAGACTTCCTGTCTCAGAAACTCTGGGAGGGGGGTCATGCAATTTGCATGTTACAAGACTCCCAGGGGTGACAAATTTTTGCTGCACTCTGAGGACCGCAGCCCAAGCCCAGTGCTTCACAGCCCCGGCCGCTGCAAATTGTAATCATCTGGGGAGCTCTCGAAACATATTTATGCCCAGACTGATCAGAATCTTGGAGATGGGGTGGGGCTTGGGCATCGATAGCAAAAGAAAGAAACTTCCTTGGATGCTTTTTAATGTGCAAGTAAGGTTGCTCGATTTAGCAAAATAGCAACAGTGATGACAAGTCCGGTTAAATTTGAATTTCAAATAAAAAACAACTAATTTTTTAGTATAAGTAAGTCCCATGCACTATTTGGGCCATCATCTCCCCATTCCCCTCACCATCCCCGCCCCCAGCCTTTGGTAAAAGCCTCAATTGGAAAGGAGGAATAAGTTGTGTTTGTATATGTGTTTGTGTTTGTGTGTGTGTGTGTGTATTTGTGAGAGATCTATTGCATAGTGTAGTGAATATCGTTAATAACAGTGTATCGTGCATTTCAAAATTGCTAAGAAAATAAATTTCAAATGTTCTCACTGCAAAAAAATGATAAAACATTTGAAGTGATGGATATACTAATTAGCTTCATTTAATTATTCTACATTGTACTCAGAAATCATAACTCACTTTGCACCTCATAAATATATACAGCCACAATTTGTCAACTTACAATAAAAATATCTGGAACTTGTTTTTGTCAAACCTAGGTACAACCAATGGTGAGAACCACTGAATTTAGGGTGAGAAGATTGCACTGCAACTTCAGAGAAATCGGGATGCAATGTCGAATAGGAAAGTGCGTGCATCTTAGGCGCACAGCTTAGTAAACGTTTATTTATGCAAACACCGATGTAACCACCACCCAGATGTAATAATTTGCTAGTCAAATTGTGGTCTGAGGACCAGCAGCATCACTTGGGAGCTTGTTAGAAACTCAGAATCCCAGGCGCCACCCCGGATCTACTGAATCGGAATCTACATTTTAACAAGATCCCCAGGTGATGTGTGAACATCAAATTTGAGAAGCTCTGATCTAGTGTAGTTCTAGTTTTTAGAGATATGCTGCCCACTGTGATAGCCACACGTGGCTATTTACATGAAAATTAATTAAAGTGAAATACATTTTAAAAGTTGGTACCCCAGCCACATAAGCCGTATTTTAAGTGCTCACTGCGGCTACTGTCTGGTACGGCACAGCCGTAGAATGTTCCCATCGCTGCCGAACGTTCTATGAAATGGTGCCGTTTCAGAAGGAGGCGCCAAAAGCACAATCTTTGTGGACCAACAGGTGGGCATCGAGACCTTGTTCAAAGATGAAAATAAAAATGGTTATAGATCAGAGAGGCAAAAGTAGTAGCTACTCAGCAGAAATGCCTGAGTCATTTGAAAAAGGTAGAAATTTAAAAAAGAAGACCTCCTTTTAAAGTTGGCAAAGTTCCTGGGTGAGCCATGGCACAGCTCTGCCGGCGAAACGCTGCACAATGTGGAGTGTAAGTGCGTATGACATCCACATTATTACCAGATAAGTTCATTAGGACGGATGCGATCACAGTGAATACCAAATGAAGCTGCAGTCGCAGGACAATAAATTAAAGTGCTACACAAACGCGCTCACCCAGCGGGACGCCTCCCTCTGGCATGGTCTCCTGCTTGCAGGTGGTGTGGGGTCAGGGGATCATCCAAGGGGTGGCTGCTGAAATGTCAGAGTGCCTTGTTGTAAGGGGTCACCGCAGCATAGGACCTGGTGGGGGCTTGAAGACATTTGGAAACAAAAGGGCCTGGAGAATTTGGATCCTGGCTTCTGGGTCCATAGGGACGAGGTGAAATTGTCAAGGGCAGGGGTCACCCCTTGCATTTGCAAGGACTTGTTGTTGCAAACATTTTGTGCATACGTTTCCCTCATTTGATTGCCAGCGACCTATAGGGTTGTAGGGGGGCACACATCAGAGAAAAGCCCTAAAAGTGCTTTGGGAAAATTCATTCTGTTTTTCTCTGGGTTTCAATCGTGGATGCACCACTAGGCAGCTTGGAGTTCTTGGGCAAAGCACAAGCCTCTCTGAGCCTCAGTTTCCTCATCTGCAACGCTTTTATCCCAAAGCTTTGGTGGAGTGGAGATAATGTGTGCTGGCACACAATAGGTGCTCGGCAAGTGCCGACTGTCTTTAGCCTCCACGCGTTTCCTGAGAGCCTACTCTGTGGCAGGAGAAATGCTAAGCTGCATGAGACATGGTTCCCATCATGCGCAGAAAGCATTGGTGCATGATTCATAGCAGCATTCGGTGATAAGTGTTTGCAGAGTGCTGTGGGAACACAGAGATGCACAGTCTCCCGGGGAAGGCTTCATGGGGAGGTGTCATGTGAGCCGGGTTGTGAAGGAAGAGGTGGAGTTCACTAGGAAGGCCTGGGGAAGGGTGTTGCAGAGAGAGGGGGAATAGCATTTGGGAGGGTACAGAGGAAAGAGCAAGCCACCTGGGATTAGAAGACTTTAGGATGTCTGGTGGACTGGACCAGGGTGTGCATCTCCCGTCTGGGAACAGGGTGGATGGGAGACGAGGCCAGAGAAGAAGGTGGAGGCTGTGAGTCAGGGTGAGACTTCTGCATCAGGCAAAACAGTGTGCCCCATCCTTTTTTAAAATTATGTCAGCATATTACGGGGGTACAAATGTTTGGGTTATGTATTTTGCCCTTGCCCCGCCCCCCAAGTCAGAGCTTCAAGTATGTCCATCCCCCAGAAAGTGCGTGTCGCACTCATTACGTATGTATACACCCATCCCCTCCTCCCCCCTCCCATCTGCCTGATGCCCAATGAATGTTATTCCTATATGTGCACTTCGGTGTTGATCAATGAAACCAATCTGGTGGTGAGTCCATGTGGTGCCCCATCCTTTATTGATAAGGGACTATATTAGTTCTATCACAGTATAACAAATTACCCCCAAACTTAGCAGCTTCAAATATCAATAAACCTTTATTATCTCACAGTTTCTGTGGGTCAGGAATTTGGGAGCGACTCAGTTGGGTAGTTTTGGCTCAGGGTCTCTCATGAGGTTGCAGTCAAGTGGTTGGCAGGGGCTGCATCATCTGAAGGCTCAACAGGGGCTGGAGGAGCCACTCCCAAGGTGCCTTCTCAGTGGCTGACAAGTTAGTGCCTGCTGGTGGCTGGAGGTTTCTCACCACATGGACCTTCCCAGAGTCCAGCTTGGGTGTTCTTGTGACGTGTTATCCGGCTTCCTCCAGAGCAAGTGATCCAAGAGAGGGCAAGGCAGAAGCCACAGTGTCTTTTCTGTCCTATCACCAGAAGTCACACTCATTTCTGCAATAGCCTGTTCATTACGTAAGTCAGCCTAGTCTATGTGGGAGGGAGCTACACAAGAGTGGGACTATCAGGAGAAGAGAATCACTGCAGCCATCTCTGGGGCTGGCGACCTTTGCAGCAAGACAAGGGATCCTATCACTGGCCCCTCTTTTCTAATGAGGAGACTGAGGCACGAGGTTGAGTGACTTACCCAAGGATTGTGCCATAAGATGCTGGCAGTGTCGGTACTCTGTGCCTTCTCGGGAGCTCTTTCTTCTATTCAAAGCGATTTCATTAGGATTTCTGAAGGTACCACTGCAATAGTGGAGAACTCTGAATTCCCTGCATGGGATTTGGGAAATTCATACCCAGAGCAGAAACCAAACCCAGTAGAAGTTGTCCAGCTCTCCCACCCAGAACATATCGCTCAGGCAAAGGTGTAGTGTTAAGTTAGGAGGGAGGCTGGTCTGTCGACTCGTGTTGGATTCTTAAAGGCTACTTTGTTAATGTTGTACTCAAAAAGTTTGTGATTAAACTAAAAAAAAGAGTTCTGTTATTATATATGGATAGAAGGATGGGCGGATGATTAAGCAGACAGACAGATACACACATGCATAAAGAAACAGATACGGATGCCGGCATAAGGCTCCCAAGTTCTTTTTGGGAAGGATTGTCCTTTATTTTGAAGTTATTCTCTTTCTGAATAATACTTTTTAAAAAAACAACCCCAAACAGGCCCAAAACCTTGGTGTCATCCTTGACTTCTGTGTTTTTCTTATGCCCCATATTTTGTCTATCAGCTCTGTCTTCAAAATATTCCCAGAATGTGGCCACTTCCCGCCATCTCCACTGCTGCCCCCGGGGCCAGGCGACTGCCGTGCCCATCTGGGTGATCGCTGGGGCTGCCTCACGCCCTCCACCCCAGCTTCCACTCTGGCCTCCCTAAAGTCTCCTCTCCACAAGCTGCTGGGAGGATCGTGCAAACATGTGACTGGATCCCGCTGCTGCTGTGCGCAGACTCTTCCAGGGGCTCCCAGCTCAGAGTGACACGCCAAGCCCCACAGTGGTCTGGCTGACCTCGCGAAGCCTCATCCCTGTCATCTCCCTGGCTCTGCTTCCTGCTGTCCCCTCCCTGCTCACTCGCTCGGGACACTCTGGCCTCCTGGCTGGTCCTCACCCTCTCAGGGAAGTCCTCTCTGGCCACACTAGCTAAACCCTTCACCCCCAACTGTGTTTTATTCATAGCTGTAAGCCCCAACGTCTGGGAGAATGCCCAAGTGCAGAGTAAGCCCTCAACACTGATTTGTTGCATAAATGAACAAATGAACAATTAATAATAGGCAAGACCTTTACATTCATCACCTCATCTAATCCAGCAAGGGAGGTATGATTTATTACTATTAATAGCTCCATTTTACAGATGGGGAAACGAAGTCTGGAGAGGTTAATGGGTTGGCCTAGACCACAGTGGAGCTGGGATTTGAACCCACATGTCTCTGTCTCTGAGGCCAATGTGCTCTTTGCCTCTCACCACCCCATGCAGACCTCCAGGATGCCTATCCTCCTGCCCATAGATGGTAGGGACTCCAGCGTGGCAACTTCAAATGCTGTTTTTTCCCACCAAATCGACTGAATCTTCAGAGAGGTGACATTTAGAGGCGGTGGGAAGTGCAGATAGCTTGTCTATTCCTTTTACCTTTCCTCTTTTTTATTTTCCAGTATTGTTTTTCTTTTTGGAAAGTCTTCTCACCAGGCCCCTAGTCACGGCATTCTCCCCCAGCTGTGCGTGCTAAACCGTACATGCTTGTGGAAACCTCCTTGGCAAGACCGTGGGCTCCAGCTACGCCGGGTGCTCTGGGAGAGGGCTGCTTCTCTCGGTTCTGCCTGGAGGTGACAGAGCCATTCAGAGTCTCTCTAGACAGTAGTCGTGACTAAAAGTTACTGAGTTGCCATTTTCCTCATTTTCCCTTTAAAAACGACACGATCATACTCCAGGAAGTGCTGTGAATGGAGGGGAAAAGGTGTCTCTAAAGCTGCCACGGATCCCAGCAGCCGCGTCGCACCCCGAGTATCCTCCAAGTTATCAGAGCCTCTCCCTGGGACAGGACTTGATGAGACTTTGGTTGATGGGGGTCAGGGATGGAGACAGAAATGAAAGACACGCACATACACTCCTGCCTAAACGCTCACTTCATACTTTTTACAGCTAGGAAGAGACGCATGGAAAGGTGGACCAGGAGGTAAGAAATTCTCCAGGAAACCAGACGAGGAAGGGAGGTTGGGAAAGCGAGGAGAGTGTCAGAGCCAAGACCTCGGGTGCTCAGGGGCGTGGCATTGTCCCAGCCCACACCACGTTGGAAAAGACGGTACGGTGGGGGGGGGACCCCCCAAGACACGGGGAAGGAAAACTCTGCCAGGGCGGGCGCTGTCTGTCTTGGTTTCACCGTAGCTCCACCTCCTGGGACGGTGCCTGGTCCACAGGAGGCCCCACTTAAATACGTGTTAAGTGAATGATGAACGCACTTTTTTTTTTAACTTTACTGTTTTTCAAGAGCTTGTCACGATTGGCCTCCAGAGCTTTTTCTCTTGCTCCTTCTGAATGTCAGGATGAGGATGATCCAGGACGGAGGATCTAGGGCTGGAAGGTGCTAGAAAGAGAGGAAACGTATCACTTCGGAAGCATCGTTGGGGTCAGGCACATGCTGCAGCATTTACACGGCGAGGAGGCAGCAGCTGACGCACCCCGGCCAGCTTTGCTGCGAGGGCGAGGAAAGGCTGCTCCGGAGGCCGCAAACGAGCCCCACGCGGGGAGCAGGGCTTGCGGTATTTTGTTCGGGCCACCATTTTATTAACGTTATTTTAAATTCTTTACCAGCACTTAAAAACTGGGAGAAATCTGGATTACTGGCTTCTTTTGAAAATTTAGAAGCTCCAGCAGCCCGGGCCAGAACCCCCAGTGGCGATGCCTGGCTACCGCGGAGTAGCCGCTGCCCGCTTTAGACAGGCAGGGCACACCCCTTCCGCCTGTCTCGACCTCTCTCCAGCTGGCTTTGCCCGTTGCTATTGCCAGGCTGGGCCCTGTGGACCTCTGGGTTGGAGACCCCGTGCTATTCCTCCGCGTCTGCGTCCGGCCCCCTCGGCTCCGATGGCAGGTGCGCGTTCTGGGCTCCTTTCCCCACTGGTACGTGGCACCTCGGCAGGCCTGTTTCTCAGCATCTGGTGATCTCCTTACACCCGACCCGCCTCCTTTCACAGTGGTGCCTCTTGTATTTCTGGTGGTATCTGATACCTTTCATCTGCCCACTGTGGCAGGCACAGCTGGATTCTGCCCAAAAACATTCCCTCATCTTTTTTTTTTCTGCTAAGGAAGAGGCAATGTGTCTAGCCTCAGGGGATGCATCGTAATTGGTCCAAGTTATCTGTGGACTTCCCATTTCCTTTTGCCTGGAATCGATTTAGGGTGAGTATGTGACTCAGTTCTGGCCACTGACATCCAAGGAGATGTCTGCTAGGAGTTTCTGGCAAACATTTTCCTCCCTCATAAAAAAAAAAAAAAAGGTTCCTTCCTTTTGGAAGGCTGTCATGTGGAGATGTTCTGTTTGGAGTTGTGGCAGCCATCTTGTGACCATGAGGTGAGACCTCATTTTACACTGAGAATAACAGGATGGGATGATCCTGGGACTCTCGTGCTATTACTGAGCTGCTCAACCAAATCTAGGTCTGTCTGTTATGGATTTCTTATTTCATAAGCCACAAATGTATTCATGGCTTATGACAGTGTTGGGCTGTTTTTTAAAAAAATTAATTATAGGCAAATACATTTCTAACCAGTACATTTTTCTCTGACGATTATAAACCCCACGAAGGCAAGACTACATCTGCTTGCTCACTGGCATGTAGGCAGGGCTTAGCACAGTGCCTAACGTACAGCTGGTACTCTGTAAATATTTGTTTGATGGATGAATGACTCCGTCTCGACATTTAAAACTAAGTATGAAGAAAGCAGAAACATCAAATTTATGTGCTCCAGTCCAAGTATATAATATATTTAAACATGATTCATGTGAGTTTGTAACACGAGGTGGGTAATACATCTGATCCTATTTTACAGGTGAGGATCCTGGAACTTAGGGTAAATGACTTGCCCATATCCATGGCTGGGAAATAGTGAAGTCTGTATTTGAACCCAGGCAGAGTCCAGAATTTGCGCTCTATGGGTGCTGGTCCATGTGCTGCACTGTACTGCCTGCCATCCTCAAGGAAGGTGTAAGATCTTTGGCAAATGAGGTCACTCCTACAGGTTTTGCCTTGCAAAATACGACAGATGACACAACTAACCAGCAGAATTTGGTTCCCCTCAGCCCTGATTCACCAGATGCTATTTTTATGTCATTTATGAGTAGAGCTACAAAAATTGGCATCATGGGACCCGACAGCTAGAAGGAAACTTTGGCATTCATCCCTTTTAGCTGCCAGCTTCTGAGCCCCTGCTGTGGCGGCCAGAATGTGGACCTTGGAGTCTCACTAGCTTGATTTCAAATTCCAGCTCTGCCACCCATGAGCTGCGTGACCTTGGACATGTGACGTCAGCTCTCCAAGCCTTGGTTTCATCTCTATGAAAGGCAGTAGTTATAATGGTATAAAATGTGGACAGTGCTTTGCACAATACCTAGCGCATAGTAGGCAGTTAATAAATGTTAGTTTCTGTCTCCTCTGCTCTTCCGCCTCAGTTCTGAAGTCAACTATAAGTAAATTTTTACGTGTATAAAATTATTTCATTTTGCATATAAGGCAGATGTTAAAGGGACGTGGAAAATTCTATTGAAGGTTTCATAACCCTCATTTCTAGGTCCTGTGCCAGAGAAGTAAACCTCAGTTCATCCTACTATAAAAGAGAAAGAACTTTCCATCTAATGCACAGTAAAGCTGAGATAGTCTATGACTTAATTAAAAGCTGCAAAGTATTTTTCCTACCTGCAGATGAATGACATTTAGATAGAAAATGGTGTTCAGCTATTTTATTACCTGGTTAAGTAATATGCCCCCAAATAGCATGCCCTGGTAATTACTGTACAGTTTTCTTAAATACCCTTTTTACTGATTGTCTTATAACCAGATGATACACATATATAATTTTATATGTATGGATAAGAGCTCTTTCCTGACACCTTGAACATCTAATTTATGCAACGCAAAATCAGATAATTGCAGAGAAACAGTTGTCGTCTGGCATGTGAGATCTCTAGGTAAATAGCATAATTATGGGTATCTGTTTGGAATCAATAGAAAATGGGTGTATGATGCTTATCAGTTATCTTTCCTTCATCTTTTCACTTTTCAAAGTGAAATTCAAATTTACCTTAAAGAACAACTTCTGCTCATGACAACTCTCATCAAATGTCCATGCCCTTGCTTTCATAACCTGATATTCTCAGAGCTTGTGGGTACAGATGAGATGTTTAAAGACTATCTGGCAAGTTTTTGCATCTCCCTTCTTCTGATAATAGATCTGGCCAATGAGGTTGGCCTATGACCTAAGTCTGGCCAATCACTGAACTCTATTTCTCAGGCATTAGTAATTGGCTCCATGGGAGGGCATGTGACCTTAGCAGAGCCAATTAGTATTCGTCCCTGGAATTGATACATAGATGCTGTGGGAAAGATACTCTTGCTTTTGGCTGGAAGTACAAAGGAGGATGTAAAGTTGGAGGTGGTGGAGGGTAATCTTTGTTCCCGTCATGTAGAAAAGATCTGTTTATAATGGAAGGTTTGAAGTCAAGGAGAGAAAAGGAGGTGAGGAATTGATGGGGGGAGAGAGAGAGAATCAGAGAGCGAGGGAGAAGGAGAGGGAGAGAGGGAGAGAGAGAGAGAAAGAGAGAGGTGTTTTGGTAGTGTGAGGACCCAGTTCCATCGCTTGGGAACATCATTCCTGTAACCCATCTTTCAGTTCTATGTACTCCCTCAGTATCCTTTCAAAACCATGTGAGCCAATAAATTCCATTCCCCTTAGGATGGTGTGTGTTCAGTTTTTGTTCTGTTTCCTGCAACAAAAGGTCTGATTTCTCTCACCAATTTCCCTGTACATTTTGAAGGTGAATGGACACTCCCACCCTGCTCTCTGGGAGAGATGTGTTCTGTACCCAGCAATTCAGGAGATCTTTGTGTGGCCTGGAACAAGGCAGAATTAGCGGTTTTTCACTTATTTTCCTGGGTGTTCAGCTCCACTTCCGCTGGGAGGGAGATGGGAAGAGAGAATGTTACACCTGGTCAGAGTTTGGTAAGGGCATTTCATGTAAGTCTTGCTGGATGTATCAAGGACTCCACACATATTCCTACTCTTTTACTCAACAACTTTAGATCTTGGTTACTATCCTGAAAATAGCACTAGGTGGAGCAAAGATTTGCTCATAAAGATGCAGAACTGGGCTCTATCACAATGGGCAATGGGAAACAACCGAGGGCCCCACAATCTGAACAAAATTAGATTAATTGTGGTTTTTCCACATACAGCACTTAACTTGTCCTATGAAGAGTTTAAAATGATGTTGCCAATATTTATGCTAGAGTAGTGAATGAAAAATTGGGAAAAATACTCTGTCAATTATGTAAAGAGTCCTAAGTACAAAGACTGAAATTAAATATGTTATTATTTGATTATAACTGGGTGGTAGGACAGTAGAGCATCTTTATTCTTGTTTCCTTACACTTTTCTTTGTCTTTTAGATTTTCTATAATGATGATGTATTACTTTTATAATCAGAAAAATGAAATAGAGCAAAATATAATAAAGTAAAATGAATCTTGGCTTGACCACACTCTACCTCCCTTTGGTGGAGCAAAGACATTGGATTGTTTGTATTTTTAGCTTGGGCGTGGAGTCTAGGAAACCATGTATCCTCTGTGGCCACTTAGCAAGCTCCCAACATTTCTTTTCCTAGGCATTTTGCCTGTAAAGTGGAGATATTAATTCCCACACGGTTACCACTGAAAAATATAAGGAGGGTGAAAAGGGCCATAGATGCAATATTGAGTATGAATTGATTAAACAGTAATTTCAGGAGCTATTTTACTAGAGGTGGGGGGATGTCTACAGTGTCCCACAGGAAGTTCCTTGGGCTGAACAGCAGGGGACTTGTTTCCAGGACGGACTCTATGTAGGATGTCAAAACGGTTTAAAATATCCCTCTATTCCTGCAGTATGCAGGATGCTGATTTCACAGAGAGGACATGAGTTGAGGACAGAGGGTCAGAGGGTTCAGACGTGTGTGTGTGTGTGTGTGTGTGTGTGTGTGCGTGTGTGTGTGTGCGCGCGCGCGCATGAGGGGCGGGGGGAGAGGGAGAAAGCTGTAGCATCAGTGAACCACTCCCAGTCTGCTCACCCATTTATTTAGTCTCTCATTCATTCAGCAAACACTAACTAAAACATCCATTATGTACTAGGACTGTGCTTGGTATTTGGTTACAGACGAATAAAACAGCTGACATTTTGTAGGGCCCGTGGGTGCAGAGAGCTTCTGTAGAAATCCATTGATTAGACCAGTGCTGCCCAATAGAAACACAGTGAGCCACAAATACAAGCCACAAATATAATTTTATATAATTATAGAACTTATAGAATTGTATAATTTTATGTAATTTGAAGTTTTCTTAGGAGTAACATTAAAAAAGTAAAAGAAACGAGTGAAATAAACTTAATATTTAATTTTATATTTAACCTAATTTATATCCAAAATATTAACACTTTCACATGTAATGGTTTCCCAACTAAAAACATTGTCAATGTGGTATATTTTATTTTTTCATAGCTTTTTAAAAAATAGGCTTTATTTTTTAGAGTAGTTTTAGGTTCACAGCAAAATTGAGCAGAAGGCACAGAGATATCTCATCTACTCCCGCCACAAATACACACGCATACCGCCCCCTCCGCGTCAGCGTCTTGCACCAAAGTGATACATTTATAACCATCTATGAACCTACATTCACACGTCATTGTCCTCCAAGTCCATGGTTGACATTTGCCCACTTCCTGGCTATGTGGGCAAATCATATCACCTCTTAGAGCGTCTGTTTTCTTTTGTGCAGAATTGATACGATAATACTGTGGTAGGTCAAGTTCCCGGGGCAATAGACTCTGAGGTGGAGGTTTACTGGGGAGTGTTCTAGAGCTTGGCGCTCGCTGGGCATGAGGGACCCAGCGGAGGGAGGAGTTGAACTGTCAATACCATCAGCTTCCGGTAGCTGGGATGACTCTGAAGAGCGTCCCACCTGGAGGGAGAGGGCTGGGCCAGGCACTGGAGGGTCGTCGCTGCCCCCAGGGAGGAAACCTTGACCCAGGCAGTTCCTTTCCAGCAGTGGGTTTCATCCCCAGGGAAGAACTTGGCTGAGTTGTCAGCCAGTGATACTTCCAGGAAGCAGGGAAATGAGTGCTTCAGTCCTGAAGGGGAGATCTGGGCAGCACCCCATGGCATCCCCTACAAATACCAACCTATAGGGAAATTAGGGGGGTTAAATTCGACAAAGTACCCCCAGTGATTGGCACAGAGCATGGCACACACTAGCCTCTCAATAAATGGTTTGATGACATTGTTATTATTATCATGGTTATTCTGGTATGAATATTTTTGAAGATGCTAATGGATAAAGGGGGCAACAAATGAATTCCAAGCAGCCTTAAGGTCTAGGAAATTCAGAAGAAATAATAATCCTCAGAGAGCTCTGTGGCCCTGGAGAAGCCTCTAATCTCAGAGGTGCTGGCAGTGGATTTGGGTCTTGAGAAAGCTGCCACGTCTGCAAACAAAGGAGCCAGTGTTGCTTTTGAAGGGGACAGCCAGAAGGCAGCAGGGGTTTCAACAAAGCCGCACTGCGTTTCCACCGTCCCTGGTTTACGGCTCTCCAGGGCCAAGGACAGGCCTGCAGACACCAGAGTGTGCTGTTTTGTGTTCCTTGTGGCAGTTTTGCTCTGCGTTCTGCATTCTCAGGAGGCCGGATGCTGCATACAACTGAATAATTACTTCCAGCATGAGCTCCAGAGCAAGGGTGTGTGCTGAGTGCTTTGAATTTAAACACGACACCTGGAAGCCCCAGTGACAGGCCTTGTTTCTCACCCTTGGCCTCACGGGGACAGCCTTTGATTTCTCCCTGGAAAAAGTGCCCAGTTAGCAGGATATGCTGCTGGAGATACCAAGAAATCTATTAAAGCCACTGGGAGTCAGTTCCCAAAGTGGCGTGGCCTTTCCTTCTCTCCTGGGAGCTTCAAGAGGGCTGGCCTAGGTGTACACTTGTCAGTGACGGGGATGTGGGGCCAATGTGGGCTCCACGAGGGCGCAACTTGTTGGTTTAGTTTGTCATTGTATCCGCAGAATTTATTATGGGGCTTAGCACATAACAGAAGCTCAGCGAATATTTGTTTATTGGATGAATGAATGAAGTCCTCCCCAGAAGCTGCTGGAAAGCCAGAACTCCTGATTTTTGGGGCCGAGAAAGGCAAGCATGTTGTAAAGCACAGAGACATGACTGTCCGTGGGTTACCTCAAGGTGCCTCGCTTCCCCTGAGCCCTGGGACTCTTGGGGAGTTGGTGTGTTGTATGTGGTCTCTCCTGTCTGTGCATTCTATAGTGACAGACAGCGAGCAATGTTCGTTCATGCACCAGTGCCTTTGCACATACCAATCCCTCTGCCTGCTCTCTGTTCCTTCCTCCTCACTCCTCCTCATTTAGATGAGTACGGATCACCCTTGGGAATTCAGTGCAGAGTTGCTTCCTTGAGGGAAAGCTCCCTGGACTCTGTGGTCTAGCCTGCCCTCCCACAGCTCCTGGCCCTTCCGACAGCACTTCTGGAGAGGTCAGAGAGACGGCTGTTGAGAACACCTTGCTGAAGAGTCTGGGGTCAGGGGATGCAGGGACTCAGGTGGCCCATGGGTCACACTTTCAGGAACTCAGTATTATACCACAAGAAATTTTTAAACATCCTTCTCTCTTGCTCACATTCTCTGAACTTAAAGAGTGAGTAGATGTTTTATTTTATTTTCTGTGACTATTGTAAATGGAATTGCTTTCTTGATTTCTTTCTCAGCTAGTTTGTTTCTGGTGTATAGAAATGCTACTGAGTTTTATTTTGTATCCTGCAACTTTATTGAATTCATTTATCAGTCTTAGAGTTTTTTGGAGTCTTTAGGTTTCTCTCTATATAAAGTCATGTTGTCTGTAAACAGGGACAATTTGACTTTTTCCTTTGCAATTTGGGTGACTTTATTTCTTATTCTTACCTGATGGCTCTGGGTAGAACTTCCAGTACTATGTTGCATGAGAGTGGGGAGAATGGGCATCCTTGTCTTGTTCTAGTTCTTAAGAAAAAGCATTCAACTTTTCCCCATTTGGAATGATGTTGGAGGTGGATTTGTCATACATGGCCTTTATTATTTTGAGGTATGCTCCTTCTACGTCTAGTTTGTTGAATGCTTTTATCCTGAAGGGATGTTGAATTTTATCAAATGCTTTTCCTGCATCTGTTGAGATGATCGTATGGTTTTTGCCCTTTGTTATGTTGATATGATGTATCACATTTATCAATTTGCATGTGTTGAACCTTCCTTTCATACCTGGGATGAATCCCACTTGACATGGTGTATAATCTTTTTGATTTTGCCATTCCACAATGTATACATATATCAAAACATCATATTGTATACCATCAATATATACAATTTTTACTTGTCAATTTGAAAAAAATTTGGCACAACTCCGGTGACAGACATCACTAATCAATCATGGCACTAGCAGGATCCAACCACTGATCTAGGCAGTCACTACTAGTCAAATGCAGAGGAGAGTGATTTGCCTTCTATTAGCACAAGAATAGGACCGTGTTGCCCAGGGCGGTATTTCAAGCCTACCCAGCATTATGTCCCTTTCTCCCTGTCATGGCCCTTAACTGCTGTTTGACCTATGACTATGACCTTTGAGTACCTCCATCTCGTGTTCACCTCTTTGTTTCTCCTCTTATGGGACCTTGCATGACACCCTCTCTGTCGGCTCCGCTGACCCTCCTTGGCCGGGAAGGCTCATCCCACACAATGCTCCTCAGAGCAGGATTTCTCAGAGCAGGATTTCTCAACTGTTGGCATCTGGGCAGACGATTCTTTGTCGTGGGTGCTGTCCTGTGCATCGCAGATGTTTAGCAGCATCCCTGGTCTCTACCCACGAGACGCCAGTAACACTCCCTGTCACAGTTGTGACGTCCAAGGGTATCTACAGACACTGCCAAGTGTCCTGGGATGGGGTGGCTCAGGGCTAGGCAAATATGCCCCTGCTTCTGAACCACTGCTTTAGGTGTCCTGATGTGGCTGTCTGTGTTGTGAACATGCTTCAGGGCCATTGCATTCCCCAGGGCAGCAGCCTGGGTGATTGTTTGAAAGTGCTAATTAAATCAGGTCCATTCCCTGTTTAGCAGCCATCAGGGGCTTCCCGCTGCCCTCGGGGTAAAGCTCTAGGTCCTACCCTGCCTTGTGTTCTCTTCAATATCATCTTGAACCACCTTCTCCCTGGATCACGAGAGAGAGCGCCTGGCTCAGGAAATACTTTGGACAGTACTCAGGTCACAAGGACTTCCTAGGGAGGGACCACAGCTGTACTACAGATGCCCATGACGTACTGTAGCAGATGCTGGCAGCATCTGAAGTTCCCATGTACTGGTGGCTTCCTCTGACACTCTTGGGTGCTCTCTGGATGCTGGGGTGTCCTTGGCTTGTACCTTGGGCAGGTGAATATACCCGAGAGATGATGCCCAGGAGCAGCGCTCAATGGATGAGGGATGAGAGTCGGTGGGTAAATGGCCCAGTTTCTTTACTGATGGGTGGCACAATTCTGAGGGGTGCTCCACAGCTTTTCAGGTGGCCCCCGGGGGATGGAGCCCTACTTGCCCCTCGCAACCCACCTGTTAATGCACCCTGTGTTGGGTTTTCCTTTTTCCCATCTCATTTCTCACTTCCCCACTAGTGCCAACTGAGATCGCCCTCCAAATAAAGGACTTGCACTCAGATCCCGTCTCAGGCTCGATTTGTACGCACATAATTGAAGGGCAACCAATGTCTGAATATAATGCGGACAAGGCTGAGTCCATCCACGTGGCTTGTGAGGAATGGATCTTTGGGATTCCCAGGAGTTCTGAGAATAGATCTGGATGTTTCCTGGGCTCACAGGGGACCAACTGGCACTGCAGAGACTCTGCACTTCCAGAGTCTCTATAACCAAGAACGCTGAGAGATGATCTCAGAATCTGAGGCAAGCAAGTGTAGGGTTTCGGGGAAAGGATGGTTGAATGTCTGAGTGTGTGATTTGGGGCAAGTTACTTCTCTCACCTTGATTTTTCTCCTCTGGATGAGGATGACCATGTGATTTCCAGTCCAGACAGGTAACTGGGAGCTTGAAGGGTGCACTGGTAACAATTATGCCAGAACCATGGGCATGAACCGGGCTGTGAGAATCCCTTGCTTGTCTGCTAAGAGGGGATAATAGTGCTTTCGGGAAACTCAAATTAAAACATATGTTATTCTTTTAATCTTTGCAATAGATCTATGAGGCAGGTCCTATTTTTATCCCCATTATGGGGACAAGTACACTGATACCCAGGGAGGCCCAATGCTTGGCTCAGGGTCTAGAACATGACGTGCTCACATCCAGGTACCGTGCTCTAGCCTAGGATGCTCCAATGGCAGGGTTGGGGGGCTGTGCTGTGGGCTCTGACAGGAGGGTGCCAGCTTTCTGAGTTCCCTGCAACATGCAACACTTGTTGAGTGCCTGCTGTATGCCAGCACCTCACCTACCTCATCTCGTTTCTCCTCACCACCTCTCTCTGAGGGCCTGGCACTCTTATTATCCCCGCTGAGCAGACCTCATCCCTCATCACTGCACTTCCCTGCCTGGTTCTGGCATTATCTCCCAGTGTCCTTGGTAAAGAGGCTCTGGCAGGGCTCCGTGCAGTGCTGGCCGGTCACCAGGGAGCATGAGAGCTGTCCCAGTCCACTCTCAGGACTCCTGGGAATCCCCAAAATCCATTTGTCACCAGCCACGTGGATGGGCTGAGTCATGTCTACACTCTGCTCCGCCATCAGTGAGCTTTAATTATGAATGTATAAATTGAGCCTCTTTTATTTTTCAAGGCCATAAAACTATTCATGTAAAGTAGCTCCCGCTCAGCCCATCCTCACAGATAAACAGAAATAAATCACACCACTTTGCCATGAATTATGCATTAAACACACATCTGTAAAACTTCCCCGTCAATGGCAAGACGTTGAACATATGGGGTTTTATTTGGACACTGAATCAATTTTTGTACCTCTGTTGATGGAATTTGAAAAAATATTCCTGGCTTTATTTAAAATGTCTGTCCTTGTCATGTAAGAAAAACTAAAACCCTCCTTCAGACCCCTGCGATTTTGATACCTGCCGCTTCTGCTCACTTTGC